>JANHFO010004850.1:58315-71465 GCA_032468095.1 Pareas carinatus | reverse complement strand
CAAGCGGCCTCCACCTCCACCCCCCAAGCTTGTAAAGCTCCCCCCCTCCTCCTCCTCTGCTATTTTACCAAGTTAGCTGCAGAGACAGCGAGGCACATGCCTGGAGCAAAGCCAGGTGGGCTCAGAATTCGCACGCTTTTGGCGCCCACTGATAAAGTTGCAGCCCAGCCGAGTTCGCCCTAGGTGTGTGCCTCGCTGTCTCTGCCATCCCTAGTAGCAAGAACTTCATCGCTACCATCTGCCAGGTACAAAAAAAATTGGAAAATGTCCAGATGTTTCTGCAGACCAGCAACATTTTCCCACAGACCACCAGTGGTTTGTGGGCCATGAGTTGGCGACCTCTGGTCTAGATGGCAGATGACCAGGAGATGAGTGACTGAATGGAGAGTCATTCTATCCAGGTAAGAGCACAACTGGCACACAATGCAAAGTTGAGCAAAGGCCCTTCTAAGCACGACCGCCACCCGCTCATTGAGCAGGAACGGTTGAGTCCAAGAGGCCCCCTGGTTATGCACCAGGTCTTTCTGGGGTGCTGCAGACCAAAGATAATAAACTCCTGGATACAGAGGAGCTCACATGCAGCCATTCCATCTTACTAGTGTTCAGCTAGTGTTCACCATCCAGGCTCCCACAGCTTCAAAGGATTGCAAAAGGATGTCCACAGCACCATTCTCTTCACTTGGGACTGAGACATATAATTGGGTATCATCAACATACTTGTGATGCCTCATCCGTTGGTGACAGATGATCTCACCCCGTAGTTTCATGTAGATATTGAAGAGGAGATGAGAGTGCACCAAGCTGCAGCATCCCACAAAGCAGGGGCCACAAGCTGGTGCCCTATCAACATGGTTTAGAACCAGAATCAGAGAAAGAAGTGAACCAGCACAAAATTGTGTCATCTATCCCCAGCTCTCTCAGTTGACCTAAAAGGATACCATGGCCAATGGTTTTGAATGTTGATACTAATTTTCTTACAGATAGTCCTCAGTTTGTTACTGTAATTGAGCCTGGCCATTAGAGTTGTAAGTCATGATGGTCATAAAATGGGACACCATGTAACTGGATCCATTTTATAACATTTTTTGCAGCGGTTATTAAGTGAATAGTGTGCTTGTTAAGCAAACCCATTGTTTGCTATTTTTTTTATCAGAAACCAGACTTGAACACTAGTTTGCAGCAAAATCATTGTAGATTATGATAAACAAGGGCCAGTTGCTGAGTACCAAAACTGTAGTCATGACTGCAGGGAAGGGGGAGCAATGTGGGAACTTCAAAATTGGATCATAAATATTTTATGGAGGTCTGTCATATAACTAAGTGACCACTTGTAAGTCAAGAACTACTTGTATAAGTTTCTAGTAGCAGAAGCTTGCCAGTCTGAATGTTCTTTTTTCCTCTTTCCCTTTACATTTGTGAGAGCTAGGGAGGGTCAAATCTGAGATGTTTTCTCAGGTTATAGATCTGTCCTGGGTTCAGGTTATTTTTATCTGTTCACTGTCCTGGTTGCAGCGTTTACTCTTGCTCCTCAAGGTTATTCCTATTATCCATTATAGCTCTCTAGAACTCTTTTGCTTTAATTGTAACTTGCAAAAACAAGTGAAAAGGGTGAGTATCTTTCAGAGGTATCAGGCTTTGGAGATAAGTATTTTGTATTCTTCAAATTATTTCAACTTTGGAAAAGAAAATGCATAACTTTTCTCAGTGCTTTTTTTGTAAGAAAAAAGGTGCTGGAACGCACATCTTGCTAATATTTTATTTAAAAAATTCTATATTCAGTTCCTAACATAAATTTAATTTATTGTATTTAAGGCAAGAAACAGTTCTATGACAAAAAAAGCACTGACTTTTCCATACTAATTCAACTACAACTTCAGGGATTTTTATATCCATATGTGTTTTCTAGAGTCCACCTTCTAAAATGCTCCACTATCCTAGATCAGATTGGCTCCAATTCTGGCTTTTCATAAGAGGTCCTTCACTGAAGACCTTCATGTGCTCCAGGGCCTGAGGTTAAATGGCCTTTTGCCAGTTCATCAATTATTTTGTTGGGTTTATCCTTGATGAGCCATTTGCCTTTTTATTCTTTGGCAAGATTGTTTTTGTTGCTTTAACGCAGTGGTTCCCAAACCTTTTCAGTCCACCGCCCCCTTGGTGCTACAAACCAATTCTCAGTGCCCCTCACCCCCACCCCCTATAAATAGTATTATTCGGAATAGCACAGTGGTTGCCAACCTTTTTCACCTCAGGGACCACCAAATTCATAATTTGAAATCCCGAGGCCCACCAATATGATTTTTTTAAAGGTACATACATTTGTAAAATAATGGTCAGAGAACTTCCATTTTATGAATATAAAAGGCAACTATTAAATATAACAAAATTTGAAAAGCTTATTTAATTATAACAAAAATTATAACAAACAGAGCAAGAGAGAGAGAGAGAATGAGAGAATGGAAGAAAGAGGGAGAATGAGAGAAAGAGATAGAGAATGAGACAGACAGAGAGTGAGAGAAAGATTGAGAGAAAAAGACAGACCGAAAGAGAGACAGAATGACACAGAGAGAGAGAATGAGAGGGAGAGACAGACAGACAGACACAGACATACCGCTCTGGCACTCCACTCCCTCCTCACTTGCTCGCCGGCTCGACCGAGCTCTGGGCACTCCTGCTGCACGGGCTGATCTCTGGGCATCCACAGGCGGAACTATAGGCCTCCGGGCGCCCTATGGTTGCCCAGAGATTGATACGTGGGGTGCCCAGAAGCCTCGAGATTGCCCATGGGCCAAATTACAGGTCTCCAGGTGCTCCGTGGGTGCCCAGAGATCACTCCACAGGCTGAAATACAGGCCTCCAGGCACCTCCTGGGTGCCCAGAGATCCATCTGCGATGTGCCCAGAGGCCTGGAGATCGGCTCACAGGTCGATAGTTAATTTAATAGTTAATTTTATTGATTGTATTGTACAGTGCCCAGAGCCCCTTTCCGAGGGAGATGGATGGTTAAGAAATAAGAAGTATAAATAAATAAAAATAAATAAAAGTCTAGCACAAAAACCTAACCATTGCTAATGATTAAAAATGTTTTCCTTATATATTGGCAGAAAGCTACACACATAAAAAGCAAAGAATTCCAATTTTAAAAAATCCACAGAACCTAAATATACACATAGACCAGAAGTTTCCAATCTTCCCCTTTAAGGCTTGTGGACTTCAACTCCCAGAATTCACCAGGCTGTTTGGTGGCTGGTGAATTCTGGGAGTTGAAGTCTACAAGCCTTAAAGTGATCAAAGTTGGAGACTTCTGACATAGACCAACTGTCCCCAACCTTTCTGGTTCCATAGACCAGCAGAGGCGGCAGTAGGAAGGAGGGGATGATTTCACATAAGTGCCCGTTTCCTCAGCAAATGGAGTTTTGTGTGCTCACTCCACCGCATGGCCGAATTCCCTACAGGAGTTGGGGAGATAAACCGCTATTCTTAAATGAGATGCAAACAAGTTTAAGTTAGATTCTCAAGAGTTACATAAACATTTTTAGTCTCTAGAATAACTGCACAAGCAAAAAAAAAGTATTAGGATTGTAATAAATTTATGAAGACTTTTAACTACTTATGTAGAGAATAAAGGCAATAACCTGGACAGAAATATGCAAGCACCATTATATAAGGAGAGAGGGTTGAAATATTCTTTAAGCCCTAAAAAGATAGTTTTCGGGAATGACGCAGGTGGGTCCTTCCTGATTCATTGGTATATAAGGAAGAAGAGTAGTAAAGCACCATTAGGTTTGCAAGAGTGATGGTAATAACCCCAATAGACAGACCAAACCAAATAATCCATTCCACAGGAAGATTATAACTACAGGTAGTCCTTGACATATGACCACAACTGAGCCCGAAATTTCTGTGGCTAAGCAAGACAGCTGTTAATTGAGTTTTGCCTCATTTTACAGCTTTTCTTGCCACAGTTAAGTAAATCATTCCAGTTGTTATGTTAATAACAAAATTGTTTAAGTGAATCTGGCTACACCACTAACTTTGTTTATCAGAAAGTCACAAAAGGTGATCACATGACCCTGGGACACTGCAACCACCATAAATATGAGTGAGTTGCCAAGCATTCAAATTCTGATTGCATGATCATGGAGATGCTGTAATGGTCATGTGAAAAGCAGTGATGTCACTTTTTTCAGTGCCACTATAACTACAAACGGTCACTAAATGAATTGTTGTAAGTCAAGAAATACCTGTACACCTTTGTGAGATAGGCTCTACTAACAGTTTCTTTTAAGTCTGATAGTGCTTTACCTCCCATCTTTCTAATATATCATGTAATAGGTCTTGCCTATTTCTCAATAGGTAATTTCCAGTATTTTCTACTCCAATTATTATTTGACTAAAATTAATTATTAACTCTTTATGTGACTAGATATTAATAATTTGAATTTGAATTTTAGAAATTATTTCATCATAAATTACATGTATAGAAAAACAAAAATGTACTCTGATCTGAAACACCACATTAACAAACTGTTAATTTTGGCCAGTTGACATCTAACTGAACATATATTCAACACATTTATTCTATGTAGAAAGATTAACTTTTTAAAAAGTTTTGATACTTAAAATGAATCAATAAAAGATGAGAACAAATTAAAAATATTCAAATAAGAACTTTTTAATATGTTAAAAAGATTTTCTATATCTAGATTTTCCTTTAAAATGATTCAGTTTAAATCTGTCCAAAATGTATGTTTTGCATAGTTTTTGTTTCATTTTCTACTTCATTGCTTTTATCTGACTGGCACCAGCCCAGAAATCACCACCAATAAGGAAACTTCAACAAACAATCCCTTTAGTAGCCAAACTTGGAGTCCAGCCAGGATGGCACTACAGTATGATTGCATCACCATCCTTGGGGACAGAGATTGTTAGCTGTTCCAAGTAAATTAATTTTGCACTTTCCCATAAGATACAAAAATCTTGATTAATCAACTTGAGGCTTTAATTTTTTCAATGTATACATGCATCATTCAAACTTTCAAAAAACAGCTACTACAGAATGCTCCTTAAGTATAGATAATATTAAATAAATGCAAAAATGAAGAAAAAAAATGGGATTAAAAAGAAAGTCCCAGGTTCGGATGTTTTTACAGCTGTGCAAACTAATATATATCCTTCTCCTTCCATGGATTGCAGAAGAGTAATTCTACAGTACAACGGTCCTGTGATGCAAATGTTTCTCAGTTTAATTTGAATGTTCATTTTGAAGGATCACAGCCTCTGAGTCGAAATTCTACATTACCTTGGCTCATCACTCTCGTTTCTAACCATCCTTGCTCCAGGATTGTGTGTGTGTTTATGTGCTTATTTCTACCTTTATTCTTTTACATTTTCTGTCAACCAATGCATTTCTATATTCTGTAAGAAAGTTCTGCTTTTGATTTTCAGTTTCCACCTAGAAAACACTCTGGATGCATGTTATGCTCACAGCCAACATTTGTTTTATTAAACAAACAGATAAGCAGACCAAAGCCGCACGCTACCTCAAAATATCTTTATGCTTAGAGATAAAATATTAGACAAAATAGGTTTATTTTGTAACAGATGGAAATGCTTACATTTTTTGTCCTCTTGCTTTATGGAGGACTGGGTTCTGCCTTGGAATATTCTCATCAATGGTATCGTTGCTGTCAACTGTTTCATTGATATTTAAGGGCTGGTTGTTCCATGGAGCAATAAACCCTGGAGTTGGACTGAATTGTTTAAGCTCGCCTTGTCCTAATGAGCTGTGTTCCCCACAGTAACAAAAAGCACAGACCTGTTCACTGCTACAACAAGCAAATAAAAAATAAAAGAAACCAGAAAGACAAAAGGGAAAGTGCAAATGGTATTTAAAAATGCAAATTTTAAAAAAAATTGAAACAGAAATTTTGCCATCCAATTACATTAAATGCAGTCAAAAAACTATTAATAATTAAATTACATCTAACTTTACTGTAAATATTTTCACATAGATATCCCAGATAAATAAAAAAATTCAATGGTAAGGCATTATTGGATTGCCTATACTATAGGGTACAACTCTTTTCAGGACAAAGTACAAGACTCCAGAAAGCATGTCAAGAGCTGCATTGTAAAAATTAGCAGTCAGGATAAAACCCTAAATTTATTTATGAATATAATTACATTTAGAAAACAATATTAATTTAAAATTAATTACAGGTAGTCCTCAACTTACAATAGTTCATTTAGTGACCGTTCAAAGTTACAACAGCACTGAAAAAGTGACTTATGACCATTTTTCATGCTTACAACTGTTGCAGCATCCCCATGGTCACATGATTTACATTCATATGGTTCATATTAATGACAGCTGCAGTGTCTCATGATCATGTGATTCCCTTTTGCAAACCTATGACAAGCGAAGTCAATGGGGAAGCCAGATTCACTTAATAACCATGTTACTAAATTAACAACTGCAGTGATTCACTTAACAGTCATAAAGCGGGGCAAAACTCACTCATTTCTCATAAATTTAGCAACATAAATTCTGAGCTTAACTGTGGTCATGAGGACTACCTGTACTTAAATGTTGACATTAAGCACTATGTATTTAGTAGATTTTCTCCTTTACATTAAAATCATAATTTGGCACCATTCTCTGTAAGGTTTCAAAGAAGTCAACTTAAAGCTTGAGAAAGGCCATATTGCCCTAGAACAGAAATTCTTCTTTCCTTGCTCACTCAGTTTGCTAAAAACTGATATTATTGTTCCTTACTAATTTAAGGTGAAATGAACAAAAGAGTTCCAATGCAAAATAGACATAGCTAAAAAAACAAAGAATCTCCCCAAAATGTCAGCCTCCAACCTAATTATTATCTTCAGTCAAAATGTGTTGGTCACACAGATTGTGCACTTAAATTCTAAATTCAGTGTATAATCTTAATTTATAATTAGTTTGGACATTTAGTAACTCCTTTTGACTAGATTTGAGAGCCAGTTTGTTCAAGTGGTTGAGAAACCAGGCTAGAAATCAGGAGACTGAGTTCTAGTACCGCCTTAGAAATGAAAGTCAACTGGGGACCTTGAGCCAGTCACTTTCTCATAGCTCAATTCACCTCACAGGAAAACAGGAGGAGAAGGAAGAATTATCAGGTATCTTAGCTGCCAAATGTAGGATCTATATAAATAAATTTGCTTAGATATTCTTGTGAAGCAGAAATCCAAACTGGTTCACAACTATTTTCACTGTTTTTTCTTTAAAAAGAAAGGTAAGAGTAAATCTATTTTAAAACTTAGATAATAAATTAACTGATTTATTGACTACTATTATAACCACTATTATAAATTTAAGAGTTACGAAAAAGTTATAAGCATGCATCCATCTCTCTTGGCTGGAGAAGGATAGAATAAACACAATTTATAGACAAATCAAATGTCATCTAAAAAAAAGTAGTAGGTGACAATTAAAAGTCTGAGCCATCCTCCCATTCCTTCTGAATCTGCCTTGCTAACCTGCTTTTTGCTTCAACACCAACCAAACAATTGGTGTTGGCAGAGTCCACAGAGACTGAGCACTGGAGATCTGGTGTTAGCTTCTTGTCATCATCAACTTCAGTTTGGGCATCCTCCTCGGTAAATGGTTCCCTGGTATCTGCTTAGCAAGGAGAGCGTAAGGTGATTATAGATTTCATTTTAAAGTGCTTAAACAAAACAAGCCATTCTGTTCTACGTCATTTTTTTCCATTTTCAAAACATGATCAAAGTTATACCACAATTTTTTTCTTTTCTTTTTTCTTTTCTTTTCTATTGTTCTGTTCTGTTCTGTTCTGTTCTGTTCTGTTCTCTTCTATTCTATTCTATTCTATACCAAACCTTTATATAACTGCCCATTTTCCAACCAATTCTGGGTGGCTCTGATTGAAAGTCAAAACAATTTATAAAATAATAAAATTATAGAACTAAACAGATTAAACATGACAAGATGAATGTACTTTATGATTATGAATGTATCTTATGATTGCAATTACAGTTTGTTTATTGTATGTTTGTAGGTACAGAGCATATACACCGAAGACAAATTCCTTGTGTGTCAAGACACACTTCGCCAATAAATTCTGATTCTGATTAAAAAATAAAAATGTTAAAAACAACAAAGACCTGGCACCAAATCAAACTTCTAATGTGTAATTATCCAGCATACTCAAAGCGCTTGAGATCTTCAATCTTTATGGAAGGCTGGGAGGTCAGAGGCCAGCCATACTTTAGGGGGCAGAGAGTTCCATACAGTAGGGACTGCCATAGAAAGGGCAGGAGTTCTAGCTCCCATCTGATCGTGATATTGAGGGGAAGCAACTAGGAGCACGCCCATCCTATTTCCCCTGGTAGGAAGGGTAGTCTTTAGGGAAAAATGGCCCCATAGATGACCAGGCCCTGTGCCATTTAGAGCTTTAAAAGTAATCATCGGCACCTTGAATTGCACCCAGAAAGAAGTTGGAAGTCAGTGCAACTCAAGCAACAAAGACATTACACGGGCAAACCTATGGTACCCCATTACTGTCCATGCTGCTGCATTCGGGACCAGTTGAAGTTTCTGGATGGTATTCAAAGGTAGCCTTATGTAGGAGTCTACCCAGTTCAGCACTCTGACTGGCTGCGGCCACCAGGGGGCGGCCATCTCACCACGGGGCCACCTGATGACATAATTTTGGGCACTAAACATCTCGGCACAAGGGAGGGTAGTGGAAGAGGGCAAGGAGCAGGCAATGGCTTCTTGCCTCCTGTCTTTCCTCTGCAAAGGAGGGGGGTGGAAGAGGACAGGATGTGTGCTGACGTCAGGCAAGGCATCAGGCAGGGTGAAGTGCAGGGGGAGCCAGGTCACTTCTAACCCTCCAAGGATCAGGGAGGGGAAGATTACAACTTCCGGAACCCCTGGAAGGGCATACAGACAGGAAAAGGTGGGGGGCTGTGCCTCAGTTTCCCCCATCCCCCGGGTTGAGGTTGGAACTCTTCTGCCAGAGAGGACAATATGGGTTTGTTCCCATTCATAACATGCAACACCTCCCGGCCCTCCTCTCCGCTGCCAACTGCAGTTGGAAATGGGGCTGGATTCTTTGCAACTTAGCCCGTGAGAATCGGGTCATCTTGAACCCGCAGCCTAGACTCTCCATCTTTTGTGAAAGCAGAAATTGGTGGTGTCTGTGTGTGTGTGTGGGGGGGTTGCCAGCAGTTTGCTGGACAGCACCTGCTCAGGCAAGTGACGCGGCGGGATGGGGGACTACCCGGAGACCTTTGGCTCTAGATCCGGACAAAGGACTGCGGAGCTACCATTTGCCCCATGGTATGGGGTGAGGTAGCCCCACAATACCCTGAACTGGCCTGGGAGTTTTACTGAATGCGTGTGCCTGGTGCCAGGCGAGGAGGGGACAAAGCTGCATCCCTTTCCCCCCACCCGCTGAGTCAGACAGAGGCTGCACCCGGATCAGCTCAGTTCAGGCTGCCGCAGCTGAGGACAAACCAAGCTCATCCCACCTTCCCACACCGCCACACTCGGCCACTCTTACAGGACAGCTACACCAGAGACAGGGAAGGAGAGCTGGGATGGAGGGGGAGCTGCTCTGTTCACCCCTGCCTGAGAGCATAAGCAGGAAAAGGCGGAATGCTGGTGATGAGGGTCTCTCTCTCTACCCCCACAGGCATCTTTCCAAACATGCCCTCTGCTGCCTGCCAGCGTGTATCCTGCCCTCCTCTACCCACTCCTTCGCAGAGGCAAGACAGAGGAGGCAGGAAGCCATTGCCTGCTGCCCCTCTCTTCCACCCCAGCTCCCTCACACCAAGATGATTAGTGGTCAAAAACTATGCAGTCAGATGGCCCCGTGGTGAGATGGCTGTCCCCTGGTGGTCGCAGCCAGTCAGCGGCACCGAGTTCTCCCATCCTTGCATGCTGCTGCATTTTGGAGTTGAAGTTTCTGAATGGTTTTCAAGGGTAGCCCATGTAGAGTGCATTGCAATAATCGAGGTAGAAGATGACCAAGTCATGAGTAACCACGAGCAAAATTTAATTATTGTTGTCTTGAAACATTAAGGAATGGGCTATGCTAATCTCAGCTGTTACAAAGCATCAGTCCTGCCCCAGAAAACCAGCACCCTGTTGCTTCAACCTGAAAATGTGTGATCAGTCACAGTTCTTTGTTTAATTGTTTGGGCTGATACTGGTTGGAGTAGGCTATAATACATTTTTAAAAATCTGTATCCCCCCTTCTTAGCTCCAGATAAAACTCAAGGTACTATGAAATTAAAATTAAGGTATGTATTACACATATACAACAATAGCTGATCACAGCAGTCAAAACTAGAGAGTTCTTAAAAATAATAATAATGATATCATTCTATAGTGAAAGAAAGATATTTTCTGCTAGAATTCTTAATGGAGCAGAATTATGGAGACTGATCAATTTTTTCCATCAATCAATTTTCCATTTCTATTGCTCGTGGGATGGAGAAAGCTAAATAGCAGCAAACATATGGAGCCTGATTCAATAGTATCTATGGTAGAACAAACATAGTCTCAGATACAGCAACATTTGAGCCAATGTAACAGGAAGACTGAGACTGAAATCTTCACTGCAAGTGACATTGGACCCTGAGCCATAGTATTGTGAAATATGAAACATAATACTGCTTGCTTAGTCTGCCTACTTTGGTCTTTGACCGGCATAAAATGTAAAATTGATAATGCAAAATTGATCTATAATTCTGTACTTATAATAGTGTTAATTAGCTTTTTTATGTTTACCACAAAATACCTGTAAATTAAATCTAAAACTATAATCAAACACTATATATGAGTCTAGAATAGAACAGTTTTATTATAGCCTGATAATAACCTTTACAGAATTCAGATGGAAAAACATACAAATTTCTGCTTAAATTAGGTAATAATAAAATAAAGCTTAAATCACAGGCTTAAAAGTTTAAATACTAAAGAATAAAAGATTAATGCACATTAAAATAATATCTAGTTGACTTTAAATCAGGAGTCTCTAAACCTGGCAACTTTAAAACTTGTGGACTTCTCAGAATTCCTCAGCTAGCCAAGTTGCCAAGTTTGGCGATCCCACTTTAAAACATAAATAATGCAATAACCATTAAGGTAGAAATACAAATATAACACATTTCTACCTCATATAACACTTAACAAAGTATAAATTCCTGTTGCATTTTATATGTGACTGCACTGAATTTGATTACATTATAAATAATTGTAAAATCATTATCCAAAAGTAATAAATGGATATAAAACTGGTTTGTATAGCCTGGTATCCTTAAGCACAATAGGGAAATGACTGGGTTGTGATTATCTATAAATGTTCTATTATAAGAATAAGAAATAAGAAGGTCACATCCTGCTTTCATCACTGCATGAATACAAGTGATCCAAAAAGGCTCCTCCTATATTTTCCTTCTTGCATAGTCAGAGTTGGGGACAACTGAAACTTACAAAAATATAAGCCATTTTATATTTATACATTTGTAGCTGAATTAGATAGGACACAGATTTATCTGAAACTTTCACAAATAGGAAGATTTAACAAAGTTAGAGCATGACTCTATAGCCATTATATAAACTGTCTTGAGAGAGACTAGTCTGGTAAAATTCCAATAGAAGATGGGAGACATCTCAATACAGATAATTTCTTCAAGATTTTTATCTTCATTCAAATTGAAAACATTTCATAATTTAAGGGAGCTAATCCGGATTAGAGAAAACCTTATTTAAGAATATCAGTATGTGCCTCAGCATGGCTGGCTGGAGAATTTTGGGAGTAGAAGTCCACATATCTATGGGAAACATTGATTTCACCTGCCCATCTCTAAGATGTAGTATTCAAAAGGCATCAGTTTGCAATCCTTAGAAGCTTTGATCATCTAAAGTAAGCAAAAGAACCTAGCTCCATATAAAAATTGTGCTTCGCATTTGGCTCGGAAAAGTTCAAGAATGCAGGTATGTAGCAGTCAACTTTATTCTGGGGGGCGGGGACCAAGGATGGCAGCAGCTGTACACTGAGAATTCTGTGTCACATTTATTTGATATTTTTTTCTGGAGCCAATCGCATGAAAAACTATCTTCAGGTATTTAAACATGTTATTTTCACTGGTCCACTAGGAATATTTCCTTAGTTCCCTGGAAAAAATGTTTATTTTGCAATTTATTTCCAGCAAAGCTAATTTCCATTGCTGTAGTAATAAGAGGCCTCTTGTTATTTTATCTAGATCAGAAATTATGCCCTTTCTATAACTATATGAGAGTCAGTTTGGTGTAGTGCTTAAGGCACCAGACTAGAAAGCAGGAGGCTGCGAATTTCAGTTCCACCTTAGGCATGAAGCCAGTTGGATGACCTTGGGTTAGTTTAAGGCAATGGCTAAACATTTCTAGAATTGTGCCAAGAAAACTTGTAGGGACTTGTGCCACCAGAAGTCAACACTGACTCAAAAGCACCAAAAAACAAAACAATACAGAAGTTCTAACTGTAGAAAATGCTGAGCTACTCAAGATACCAAAACTCACATTCTTTTGAGCGACTGAGTGATCACCCAGGATGCCATGCATAGAAACCTTTAATTTATGAACTGAAAAGCTAAAATAAAACTGCTGAATAAAACTGAAAATAAATGCAGATAATGAGGTTATAGATATCTACCTAAGGTTGCAGCTAGCACTCCAGCATGGCTTAGGCAATGCATTACAACATTTTATCTATCATCCTAACTGGCAGTCTAACAAAAAGGAATTTAATCAGCAAGATCCTATTTCCTGCAGCTCTGGCAAAGGACATCTCCCCTGATCCTGTCAGCACACTTGACTGATTTATCTTATGCAACCTCAGAACAGAATAAGGAACAAAACTTCAGAGTGGGCACATAAGACAATTTAGCAGATGCTACAGTTAAGAGAGAATTGTCATAACGTGATAATATCTACCGATGCCCATTAATAAACTCACTCCATTAGTTTCAGTTTGTTCTGCAAGGCCAAATATTCAATGCAACCGTCTACCTAAGAGCAAACAAGAATTGTGTAACCAAGACAAAACTATCGCTGCCATGGAAGAGGCCTATTTAAAACCATGCAACCCAGTGTCTGCATTACTTG
>JANHFO010004850.1:36957-48639 GCA_032468095.1 Pareas carinatus | reverse complement strand
TTTAATTATTTATTGGATATTGTTTTTAGCGCTCCCCTTTTAAATCAGGCTTGATTTAATAATTTTATGTATGTTTTTAAGATTATGTCATTCTATGTTTTTATCTGCCTGTAAGCCGCTCTGAGTCCTTCGGGAGAAGGGCGGGGTATAAATAAAATTATTTATTTATTTTATTTATTTCACTTGGCCCATGATCCATTGCAATATGAAAAAAAAAACCCCAAGCAAATCATATGGTTTTTAATAGTAGAAAAAATTACTTTGACGATACTCAGTTATGCAGAGTTATTTAAGCTGAAGTGTAATAGAGTCCTATGTTTTGCTTTAGACCAAAATATCTAATAGAAAGGTGGATCACCTCTGACCGACAAGCCTCATGCAGCAGGAAGTGGCCATTTTCCCCACTTCTATTATTTGACAAATGTCCTCTTGCCATTTTTTTTTAACATTGAATTAGAGAAGGGAAACCTATTGATGCTTGGAAGTTACATTTAACACTTTTGGTAAAGGTGAAGGCAACCACTATGGCCAGGGGGGTAGTGCAAAGCCAGCCACTAATCTGTTTACATATATACACGAAGTAGTAGGGACTTAGAGCTTTTTCAAGCCTATTTTACTGATTATGCCACTACTGGTTTCGTGCACTTCCTGCTTCAAAATAATGAAAAATGCTGTCATTGAATTTAGCCACTGGAAGTTGGCTGTGTTGAAGTGGCTCTAAATGTGAAAAAAATGTTGTTCTGGGAAGTCAGTCACAGCTCTGAGATTTCAGGGGACTCAGTTATGTGTTAAGCTGTAATCAGATTCCTATCTCAGTAAGAAAATATGAAATTTACCTTTTAACAAACAAAGCAAACACTTTCTCGTAGAGCAGCTTCCCTTCTGGGAGTAGTATCCAGGTGTAATTCAACACATCAGCTAATCTTGTAGGCCAGGGTGAGCAACCTGAGGCCTCAAGCCTACATTTGGCTCCCTAAAATGCTTAGATTGATTCCAGAAATGCTAAAAGCTATTATTAAAATATAGGGGGGGTTGCCCCAAAAATCTTTATTGTTAAATCAGTGGAAGGATTTGTCTCCAGAAGGTGTGGGAGCTCCACAACTTTTTTAAAGAAGAGATTGGACAGCCACTCTGAAATAATATAGGGCAGCGATGGTGAACCTTTTAGACATTGAGTGTCCAGACAACTCATGAGTAATGAGTCACGGCTCATGATGTCATCACCTGGTATTGCTACGCCTTTCTGAGTATGCTCAGCTCTGGGTCAATGCTGGGGTGGCTTGACTTCCGTGCCAACAGAGGGGGCTCTGAGTGCCCACTGCGGCATGCATGTCATAGGTTCACCACTCAAGGTTTCTTCCAACTCTGTTATTCTGTTATACTGTTGTAGATTGCAACAACAGAATCTTAAAAGCCTTTCTTATACTAAACAAAATCAAGACAAAATCACTTTGAGTTTCTTTCTCATACTTTATACTTTCCATTTCCCCAGGACTGAACAGCTGTTTCTTTTTCCTTAACAGTTCATCCATTCCTTAAGAATGGTCCTTTAGAAAAATATATCTATTTAGATGAAGAATATCTAGCTCACCAGTAATCATCTTAACACGTGATGCCAGTCCCCCCTGCTGAAATAAATTAACACATATATAACCACATCACCATACGTATGGACTACAATGCTTCTCCATAGTTAATTTAGGCAAGTTAGTGTTTGACATTAAAATAGTTCACTTTTTCAAGAGAATGTGGTGGCATATCAGCTCCCCCGACACCTGGAGGAAACTGTCTATCTGGACCAGTGCCAGTCCAGCTTCAGACTTGGTTACAGCACGGAAACGGCATTGGTCGCGTTGGTGGATGATCTCTGGAGGGCCCGGGATAGAGGATGTTCCTCTATCCTGGTCCTGTTATACGTCTCGCCTGAATTATTGCAATGCACTCTACATGGGGCCTCCCTTGAACCGCACCCAGAGGCTGCAGATGGTCCAGAATGCGGCCGTGCAGGGAATTATGGGGGCGGGTGGGCCTGCCCATGTGATCCCCCTCCTGCGCGAGCTGCACTGGCTGCCTGTGGTCTTTCGGGTGCGCTTCAAGATTTTGGTTATGACCTTTAAAGCGCTCCATGGCATAGCACCAGGATATTTGCAGGAACACCTACTACCAGTTAATATCTCCCACAGGCCAGTACGCTCCCACAGAGAGGGCCTCATTAGGGTGCCGTCAGCCAGACAATGCCGGCTGGCGACCCCCAGGGGGAGGGCCTTCTCTGTGGCAGCTCCAGCCCTTTGGAACGAACTACCCCCGGAAATATGAACAATTTCAAATATCCGGGCCTTCCGCTGGGCCCTTAAGACCTTATTATTTACCCAAGCCTGGTTGTCCTGAGTCCTCTCTGACTCTTAATTTATCTTTTAAATTTTTTAATGGTAATTCTAATTATTAATCAGCTGATTATTTAAAGTTTTTAAGGATTTTTTAGTATTTTTGTCTGTTTGTGTTTTTACTATGGCTGTACACCGCCCTGGGTCCTTTGGGAGAAGGGGAGTATAAAAACAACAACAACAACAACAACAACAACAACAACAACTGAACACTGAAGTAGTTATTACTTTTTACTGAGTTTACTAAGTTACTAGTTACTAAGGTTCTTGATAAATGACTATCGGACTTTTAAAATCTGGTATCACTGGATCATGTTCAACAATTTTGTTGAATTAACTTTAGCTAAAAAGATTTTTAAATTGGATTTTGAATAAATGTGCAATTTTTACAGTTTTGAATTTTACTGCTACTATCTTTCTTAGTGGGTCATGCAAGCCACTATTCTGAATAATGCTATTTATAGGGGGTGGGGGCACTGAGGATGAGTTTGTAGCACCAAGGGGGCGATGGACTGAAAAAGGCTGGGAACCACTGCTGTAGATGGTTTCAATAATATTAAACTTTTCAAAGGAATACATTTGGAAGCCATAAAGCAGCAGAGGGATTACCTTAGCTTAAAAGATCTTGATAGGTGCAGGAATATAACAAAATATAACATAATACAGGTAGTCCTCAACTTACAACCACAGTAGAGTCCAACATTTATGTTGCTAAGTGAGAAATTTGTTAAGTGAGTTTTGCCTCATTTTATGACTTTCCTTGTCACATTTATTAACTGAATCACTGAATTTGTTAAATTAGTAACATGGTTGTTAAGTGAATCTGGTTTTTGTTGTCAGTAGGTTTCAAAAGGTGATCACATGACCCAGAACACAGCAATGGTCATAAATGTGAACTAGCTGCCAAGCATTTAAATATAAATCACCAGACCACAGGGATGCTACAATGATCATAAGTGTGAAGAATGGTCATAAGTCACTTTTTTCAGTGCTGTTGTAACTTTGAACGACCACTAAATGAACTGTTGTAAGTTGAAGACTACCTGTATAAGATTATTTATACAATTAACACTTTGAAATTTTAATAATTTAAGATCTCTGGTATACTAATGGATGGTGACATAATCAGAAGCCTTAAAACTCAAATCAAGTCAGATTCGCTGTAATGGCACAAAACAGCAACTTCTACTCACTAACAGAGCGACGTTCAATCATTTGCAAGTGAGGATAAGTCATTGGTTTGGTTTGTTCTGTTCTGTCAGAGACATATTTATGGAGAAAACTAAGCAAGACTTGAAGCTCTTCTAAAGCATTGATTTAACATTTTAAACACATATATTTTAAAGATACTGTATTTCAGCTACACAGTGATCCAAAATGTATCTCCAATCAACCATAAAGGACTTGGATTGGCCTAAACAGTAGCGATTAATTATGTGCCGCCATACTTGAATATTAATCAAATCTATGGAAGGACACCAAACATGTAGCATATGTAGGGGAACCGAAAAATATTGTGAAGTAGAAGGGTTCTGGAGGGAAAAGTTGGAGGGGGGGGCCAAAAATAACTCTTAATTATAGGAAACATTTGGAAGATATTATTTCTGCCCCTTGAGGTTACTGTAAAGGTAATTTGACTGAAAAGGTGTCCATACATCTGCATATTCAGGGCTTGCTTTGAAAATGTATACAACTAATAACCATGTATACAAATTTTCAGAAAGATTTCATCTTTATATCATTTCAAGATGATTTCAACTTCTTTTCATTTAGGCTTCCACTGAAGGGTACTATTTGATTAAGGACATCTACATTTTTTTTATAAATTTAATATATAAAAGTCTATGATTTCTAAATTCTCCTTGGGTAGTAGCAGTAGTTACCTATTGGGTTGACAACACCTGGATACACTATTCAATTGGCATATTTATAAACCATTCAATTAATTCTGTTTTTCTTTTTTTCCTATTACAGATTTTAAAATGAGAATTCTATCTTTCTGGAAACATAATTACTGAAAGCTAATTCACAGATTCTTGAAAGCAAACTGAAGTACACATTAGAATGAAGAAGTTACCCCTCACAAAACAGTTTTCAGGGAGTTTTTAAACGCAAGCTAAGATTTTAAGCTATCATCACAAAGCTTCTGAAAGCTACTCCAATAGAAGCTAGTTTATTATTCCTTTTTGTGTGGTTTGGGTTCAACTATTTTTTAAAATAATATTTATTGTTCTTAAAATAACAAAAGGAAAAAAATGGAATAAAACACATGAATACTTACGTAAGAAAAAATACATAACACATTCTAAACAAGTGAAAAATCAGAAAGTTAAAAGAAATATAAAGTATGATATGTCATTATGGTAAACAGTTACGAACCCATATATAATTATCTAATGAAAACTTATATAAATATATCCTAATACTCAAAACCTATTGCATTTTGTGTAAATGAATCCCTTATTTCATTATATTTATCTATACAAAGTCTACCTCTATAAGCAATCCACCCATAAACAGCATGTGTAACCAACTCTTCGATCCACTGAGTAAATGGGGCCATACATTTATCTTTCCATTTGTGCAGTATCAGTCTTTTACCTATAGTAAGAGGACAGAGAAGTCATTCGTGTTGTCTGGTATGGGTTCAACTATGAAATTTTTTTGAATTAATTGCAGATCAAACAAACAAATAAACAAACAAAAAAGGATAACAACTGCTTTGGTAAACAGAAATGGAACTAGATAATGCTGGAAACTCTAATGCTGATTTATACTGTGTAACAGTGTTCATTACAACTATTTATATAAATTAAAAAACTGCATCACAAGCAACAAATGAATTTATTGTTACATAAACTTGTGTGGTCTGAAAACCATTAAAGTTTTGAAGTTTTTCAAACTTACACTTCATTGGTTATTTAATCAGAGATTGTAACATTAAATAATTGCAATATAGAGTTCCTTGTCCAAATGAAGATTATGTGCCAATCTGAAATCATCTTTGGATCTCTCTGAAAAATCTGAGAATAGGTTCATTTAAATTCACCCCTATGCACTCCAGTTGACTATTACAGATACTGGAAAAGTCATTGTCACGAGCTATCGACCGCTATTCCAGTCACATCTTTATATACCTGTAGGTTTGCATACTTCCTTTGAATTTATCTCCAATTTGAAATTCTTATCTTTCTTAGTTTAAAAAAAAAGCCTCCAGAAATACAACATATTCTCTAACCTTCAGAATTATCTTCCGCCAAAGGTTTTTTCATTTACTATCTTGAAGACATTCACCACTACTAAAATACTTCTAAAATACATATCAGTTTATACAGATAGTCCTCGGTTTATGACCATAATTGAGCCCAATGTTTCTGTTGCTGAGGCAGTTGCTTTGCCCCATTTTATGATCTTTCTTGTCACAATTGTTAGGTGATTCACTGCATTTGTTAAGTTAATAACATGATTATTAATCAAATCTGGCTTCCTCACTGGCTCTGCTTTTCAGATCACAAAAGGCAGTGACATGACCCTGGAACTCTACAACTGCTATAAATAGGAGCCAATTGTCAAGAACCTGGATTTTGATCACATGACCATGAGGATGCTGCAATGGTCATAAGAGTGAAAAATGGTCATAAGTCACTTTTTTCAGTGCTGTTGTAATTTCGAATGGTCTCTGAATGAACTGATGTAAGTCGAGGGCTACATGGGTAGCCTCTACATATTCCCAAATAATATCTCTGTAGTGAGTATGGCTAACTAATATATTAATCAAGTCTGTGTTTAGGAAACATGGAATTTTCCACTGATCTTTAGTCTTTAGGAACTTTTTAGCATAAAGATGTGAACCACGGCCTATGACTTGCTAACTCTCACTCTCTCCCCACTCAGCAAACCTCATGGTCATTTTTCTCTGCTTTAAATCATTAAAGATACATGTAGAATCAAAAGAAACTGTCGTACACCTGGTTAAACTATTTGACCAATTAACCAATATTGTCTACCTTGATCATATACAAATATACAATAATAGGGACATGAAAGAAGCCCTCCTCAGTTGTCACCTGGGCAACAGTGATGTCATCAGCTAATTCTTCAACCCGGAAGTGCCTTGGTAGGTGTTTCTGATATGAATGCAGCAACATATACAATATTATCACAGACAGTACCAAGCACAAATATATTTTGTATATATATGACAATCCTAACTGGAAGTTAGAGTTAGCACAAGGGTCACTGTTAGGCTTTACAACAGGGTTTACACCTTTCAGGCACTTATACCCTATTATTCAACACATAGCTTACTTTAGTTCAGCTAATTTAAAAACTGCATGCAGATAAGAATGAAGCCTTACACACAAACACTGAATGTTCACTGTCCACTACAAAGCCTTTTCACGAACATATACAAACACACACAGAGTTTACACACTAAGCATTCTCCTGCTCTCCTCCCAAGGTACTTGGCTGGTCTCCTTAGTAGTCTTGAAAAGCAATGATGTTTATATAACATAGTTTTATCCAATCTGAGATGTGTTCTAGCTTACAGATACATTAGAGCAGGGATGTTCAATCCACAGTCCTGGACAACTAATTATCAAGCCCCACAAGATTATAAACCTTTAACATTATTGTGTGTGTATTAGTAGTGAATGTGTACACATACCTGATATATTATATATTTTATATGTGGCTTAGGACAATTCCTCTGCACTCAATGCAGCCTAGACAAGTTAAAAGGTTAGATGCCTAGGCTTCAGAGTAGGTAGAAGCACAAAAATAGCACCCATCTTGAAGCAGTTATGATTTTCTCACAATTTTGCATAGCTGTTGTATGGTGCTGCCAACAGGCAGTATGTTTGCATTTTCATGAGCTTTGAAGCACTTTTTGGAGATTTATGCTTCAGACATCCTGGAAGAATTAACAGTTGCTACCTTTGACATTCAAAATGCATGCTGTCACTGAGCTGTGCTACTCTTTCTTGCACTTATCTATGTAGAAAGAGCAATAGCTCTACTGTACACAATGTCATTTCTTGATTCTCTCAACTTCCTAATGTTTTTAATGAAACTATCACTTTTAAGCAGGATAAAGATTCTTACAATGAAACTTCATTATTTTTGCTTCTTTTCCCCAAAGAAGTACCAAAGTAATATGAAATCTCTCCTAACTAAATAATCCCAAGCTTATTTGCTTTAGACAATGACAGTTATTTATTTGTGCAGATGATTTTTAGACTGCCAATTTCACAAGGGCACTTTATAATGCTAATCTATAAAAACAACAGAGGAATCTAGTCTAAAGTAAGTAGGCAGGCAGGCAGTTCAAACTGTCTACCAGGCAAAGATCAATTTACATATCACCTAATCAAAAGGGAAGTTTCTAGAATAAAAAAATCAAACTACAACATTAAAATTTCAAAATAAATCTTTTTTCATAATAGTTAACAATCAAGTAAAGATGTCTTTATGCGATGTCTGACCAACTGATACCTATACTTGGCAATAACAATTTAACTACCTAAGTCTTAACGTCATTTTTTGCATCCTTCCTTTCTTTCTTCTATAAAGATTTTATAGATTTTCTTCATAAAAATTCAATAATGGTTAACAAATTCCTGCCCAATAAAAACTGTTAGACATGCAGAATAACTTTGTCTAACAGTCGACTTTTTTGAAAAATAAGGACTTCATAGATATTTAATTGAATCACAGCTGTTTTGTCGGGGCACCACAAATGCTGTTATCTCACAACTGAGTTATGAAACACCTGCAATTTTAAACCTCACTAGTGAAATTACATTTAAGCAGCGCCAAGATTTTTATTACAGTTTCTTTAATTCTGCTGTCAAACTTTATATTACAGAAGAACAGTCTCTTCTGAAAATTTTCCAAACTCAGGACTGTCTGTCTGTCAAATGTTTCCAGTCAACTGTCATTTTCATATGTATTTTACTTTAACCATTTTTTCTTTTAACTGCAAGTTTTGATAAGCAGAGAATGGTTGCAGCTGTTTGGAAAAAATCCAGCACATAAAATGTCAAACTGACATAGATGGTAATATTTTTTTCATTCTGCATTGCAATAATATACGAGAAGAATTAACGTTAAAACACAGAAAAGCAATAACTAACTTTACAATAGGGGTGTGTTTGATATATAAACTGAATATAATACATCAGAACATATAAACTGAGACTGCACCATGCAACACCACAACTAATGTGTTTCCACAAGACTCTGTATGCCAGAGTCTAAGCCAAAATTAAATGAATATTGCATAGTGCAATGTCTAAGTTCTATGTGTTTTTTCTCTAGGCCAAAACAACACAACTTATTGGAATAAATATTATGATCATCTGTTCATCCATTGAACTTATATTCACAAAGAACTTTTCTTAAATATTAAATATTAAATTTAAAAATCATAGAAAGAATTTACTTCTATCAAATAAGTAATATTACTATAGCATTTTATTTTATTTTTAAAATCCTACTCTCAATTACCTAACAATTTCCAAACTCCAACATCATTTTCTCTTTCCCATATTGAATACATGATTGTGTATTCACAATTACAATTACAAAATATATGTAATCTGCTGTGTTTACAATAAGTATCAATAAATCAAAAAGAAAATGTTACAATGTCAAAATAATTTTATACTCATTTTTTCTTAAAGAAAATTAAGCAGCAATGAATTAGCCACTTTGTAATCAATTAGGACCAATATTTAAATTACAAAGGGATGGTGTTATGCTGACTTTATGTAATAGTTAAGGATTAGATTAGATTTCTTGGGAAACTCATAAACTACTACATTTCCACTGTTCCACAGTACAAAAGCAAAACAAAAACAAAAGCAACACTAATAAGTCTAAGAGGAAAAATAGTATTTAAAACTCATACTTTAAAGAATAAACTGATTAGATGTTAAGATAAATGTCATTTCTTCAACTGCTGTCCTATAATAATTTGGAGATAAATTCTGCTAAATGGCATGGTACTGACTTCTGAAAATAAAGGATAGAATTGTCACATAATAACTAAACAATAACAAATTGTATAGAGTTCATTAGTTACTTTTCTATTCAATATAAACATGGCTTTCTGTAAACACCACCACTGATACTGCTTTTTTTTCAACAGGAAGTTGGCAAATATAAGTACAGGAAGTTTCTATGTTCCAAGATGAAAACAGAAAATATCACCTGATATTGAATATCACTTAAATTATATTAAAAATTCACTGACCTGTGGTATCAAATTTTAAAAGTAAAATGCCTTGGACTGCTGCATTAAAGATATGGAGCAAATGTTTTGCACCATTAGGAAACTATTAAATTATGTACTTTAGCAGGACATCAATGCTGCTATAAGTTGACTGAATAGTATCTATATTCATTTAAAAAGTATTGAAAATAAAAATATTTTCAACAGTAGCCCTCTTTCCTTTACTAGAATTCATCTTATTTTGCATTATAATAATATAACAAATACTTAGATAACTAAAATGTAATACTTAACATTTTAATTTGGGCAAATATTTTCACCCCTTTTCACTCTGTTTTGCAGTGATAAAATGGTTTTGCCTTGCAACACTCACAAAGATCCACCTGTTTCAATATAACTCAAGTGGGCAGAATTATACTGGACAAACTTAAAAATATCTCCAAAATGTTCAAAAAAGCAAGCAAAATTCAGAGGTTTAAGCTACATTGATATATCAATATGTTTATCAAAATATGCATAACTTTAAAGGACTTGTATTGAACAATATGATAAAGTTACTGGAGAAATTAACTGTTAATGAATTTGTATTGCACTGAATGGAATTTTTCTTTTCTTGACTATGATCTTCACTGAAACAAAAGTTACATAACCTTTTTTTTCAGGGATGACTGTTCTTAAATAATGCTTTTCATAATTTTAAAATAGCTTCAATCCCTATCCCAGCCTATTCATCAATCTAACGGGCAAGACTGATGAATCACAAGAAGACTTTTTCAGTATTCCACATATGTGGGCAGCCGACTTTTACACATTTCTCAACATCTCTTTTCTTTTCACTTGACTGGAAGGAATTCACTAAAGAATGCTGAACGGATACTGGTGTAACTATTCCCACGATCAGGAAAGAAACGTAAACCGCTGGGCAATATCGAAGGCTTGATCTAACTTCCCAGGACAGGAGGGATCCTATTGGATTTCTTTCGTTTATTTAAAACCCTACGACCGAATCCATGGCACTGCTACACGGCCTGCCCTACAGAGCCCGAAGCTCCTGTCATATTCAGCGCTCCAATACAAAGAAGTTAACGACAGAGTACTCACCGACGTCCAATTCTGTCTGCCTAACATTATGCACAGCCTGGATCCTCTCACCAAAACCCTCTGGAAGAACAAAGAGGCTGGTACCCCGTGCCCAAAGCTAACAATTTCACAGAAGTTATTTACATGTTAGAATCCAAGCTCGGCGTCGTACAGAGAAAAACAAATTGCTCCATACTCCACTAGATCAGCCATATTACTCTTCCAAATCAAGCAGCATTCCACTTCTGCGGGTACTTCGCTAGCAGCCTCGGCGAAGCCAAGCGGACGGCACTCCTCTGTCTCGTTTAAACCCCCATAGCAGGCGCTGATCAGGGAAGGGGTCTGAGAGCCCCCGATCCCACTCGGAACTTTGGCTCCTGTGGGGGGGGGCTCCGACCACAGAGTAGAGCTATCGGAGGAGGAGGAGGAGGAAGGGGGGAGGGATGAGAGAGCGAGAGAGCGAAAGGGGGGGGAAAGAGAATGGGAAAAGTAGATCCGACTCTTCCGAGCAATGCAAAAGCGCGGACTGGATTCATTCAAGAAACCGGAACAGCCCGCCAGCCTCCGAGACACTGACGGCCTCTGCCTTAACCCTTTACCGGCCGGTTGAAAGCATGCGGAGCAAGCCGGCTGGCCTTAGGTTAGCCAATCATCTCCACCAAGACCTCCCCAGATATAGCGGAAGAGAAATGTGGGAAGGCATCAAAGGGAGAATGGGGGCGCCCTGGGATGCGCTTGAACGTCGGATAAGGCTGCTAATACCCTCGTCTTTTGGAAGGAAATCTCTCCTCAGCTCCATTTATTTATTTATTTATTTTTTATTTTAATCAAATTTCTATACCGCCCCTCTCCCAAAGGTCTTACAGCTAGAAATAAAAACAGAAAGGTACATCAAGCAGCTGTAAAAACCATTTTAAAAAAATTAAACTGACTGGCCTAAAAATTTCCATATGAAATTTAAAACCCCAATTAAAATATACC
>JANHFO010004848.1:23174-35622 GCA_032468095.1 Pareas carinatus | reverse complement strand
GGGGAGTTTTGTAGCAATTATTTTTTCTGCAGTTCTAATTATTCTTTGAAGTCTATGTTTATCTTGTATTGTTGCATGGCCAAACCAGACAGTTATTCAGGTGCAGATCACAGACTCAATGATTCCTCTGTAGAACTGAGTCAGCAGTTCCTTGGTAATCAAAGCTTTCTTAGTTGTCTCAGAAAGAACATTCTTTGTTGTGCTTTTTAAACGATATCTTTAATGTTGGCTGACCATTTTAGATCTTGTGATATTGTAGATCCCAGAAATTTGAAGGACTCTATTTTTGTTACTGTGTTGTTTAATATTGTGAGAGGAAATAGAATAGACTAGATATACAAGATATACAAGTATATGTGCAAATATATGTACAAGATATACAAGTATATCTTGTACATATGCATATCTAACTGCATGCAAATATACAAGTGTGTCACATGCACATATTTATTTCAGGATAGCAAAGTTTCTAGGATTAATTTTAGCTGGATTTAGCAAGTTTAGATTGACAAAATGGGAGGCTGAACATTGCACAAGACTTTTATCTACAGTTTTCATTTTTCCTCTGTTTACTGTTCCTTTGGAGGTGTTGATCTATTTTTAAAAAACAGGTTCATCTTCCTTCTAGGTAAATGAGTGCTTCCCTATGCATTGTCATGAAGCTATCACAACCCGGTGGTATGACTGCTTCAGTGGTGCAGAAATGTAATTTTTCATAGAGTTTGACAAAGTTGGCAATCTGCATTACTTCTTCCTTTCGAAGATACTCCTGTAGGGCCTTTGAAGCATTAAATTACTGCTGATTTTGTATTACTAAGGTATAGTTTGAAAATTAATAGGTACAAGCCAGCCACACAAAATACTTGCAAAATGCCTCTTTCAACCTGGAAATTCAATCAAGGGACTTATTTTCGTAGGTTTGGGTACCATGAAGGAAGGAAATAAATACCGTGTTTTAAAAATAAAATAAACGAAGGGACCCTTTCTCCCTCTCCTGAAGCATCAGGTAGATAAATGTGCAACTCAGATCACGTAACTGCTACAAACAGTACGCCGTGTAGGCCAAAAGCTTTCTAATGCACTAAAATTAAGAAAATAGTGTGCTTTGAAAATGATTTATGAGTGCGGTTAAACTGCCAGATTTACAAAGAAATAGTTCAGAACACGGAAAGCTTCCCAAGTGAGGTCAAAAATGAATTTGACCATGATTTAAACTGCTACTTTTCTTACATGACATTTAATATGTGTACATTGGAGGGCCATATGTCTTTAATAAAATAGCATTAAGTTTTAAATATGATATGAATGCAGTCAGTTTCTAAATTCATAACCTTTTCCACCATTCCAAAATGTTAGCCAATAAAGGGAGCCCTACATGCAGTAAAGCATACATTTTACAAAATAGATTTTTATTAAAACAGCTAGACAGTTGGCAGTTGAGTTCTAATGTCATAAATTGTCCAAGCCAGAGTGAATGTATCAGTCATTGTTTACACTGAAAGCAATTTGGACCAGACTACTAATTAAAGCTGAAGACCAAAGCGTTCTTAGTTATGTCCAATCCCTGAATACTTGCTTTGCAGACTATAATTTCACGTAGCTATCTAATGCTAATAGAGACATTCAGCAATAAATTGTTTCTCTAATATGCCTAGATATGACATAGCTTCTAATTCTGGGAAGGACTGCACACCAGAAAGAAGCAATGGAGAGATTGCATTATTAGCTGGTTGTTGCAAACTAATACTGTAAAACTCACATCCAAAGAACATCTGCATATGGAAAAATAACGGCCCAGCTCTGGATCAGCTGCCAAGGTGATCTATCCTTGTATTATTCAAACTGTGTTCTGGGGAAATCCTCTAAATACTTTCCAAAGGTTCTTCCATGACAGATCGGTAATGATCTATAAGCTGCCTTGAAAAAGCAACTTGCACACTGTTGCTAATTCTTCCCAAAAACTTCAGGGAAGGTTGAGTGCATTGATAAGTTCAGTCCGGTTTCACAAATTAGAAAGGATGAAGACTGCCCACTTTAGCATGCAAACAGATTTTTCTTTACAAAAGATAGGATGCCGGGGGGTTTCTGGGGATGGTCACACGTTATGCAAAGGATTATGTAGAGAGGAGAGATGGTCTCTCTTTTTTCTAATTAGTTGGGGCATTTGAAGCAGACTTGGAAAACAACACCCTTGAGTAAAATTCCATACAAAGGAAAGGTGGTTCAACTTTCACTCTTGTGCTTCTTTTAATGATTAAAGTGCCGTTTCTTTTGAAATTTGGAATACTGTGTCCAGTTCTGATAAAAAAAATGTTGAGACCCTAGAAAGAGTGCAGAGAAGAGCAACAAAGACGATAAGGGGTCTGGAGGTTAAACCATATGATGAAGGATTGAGGGAGGTAAGTACATCTAGCTCAGTGGTGGCGAACTTATGACAGAGGCAACACTCAGAATCCTCTGTGGACACACATGCCATCGCCCCAGCACAGATTTCTTAACTAGAAAGCCATAGCGATGCGGGACTCCCCTCTCCCTCTCCACACATGCCTGAGGACATGTCTGACATCACCCGCCCCTCTGCCCAGCAGCCCAATGGGAGCGCTTCCTCCCCCTCCTGTCTGGGGTAAGGCGGGCAGCTAACATGTGGCATAGAGTCAGTGCCAAAAGTGAGAGAGGAGGGGAGCTAGGTTGGAGGGGTGCGTAACTTGCAGCGGGCTGCAGAGGCTAGGGTAGGCTGCCGGAAGGCCTGTGGTGGGCTACGCGTGGACTGCAGAAACCGGGGCAAGCCTCTGGAAGGCCTGCAGTGAGCTCAGGTAGGCCGTGGGCAGGGCGGGGAGTTGCAGGGGGCATCAATGGCCACAGGGGGGCATATTGCCGTGTTAGCACTTTGCGATAAATAAGTTGCTTCTGGGTTGCAGTTTGGGCACTCGAGCTCTAGCAGGTTCGCTAGCACCAATCTAGTTTGTGCCTTTTTAATGATGGTTCTAATATTAAGCATCCTTTTGAAGTCCTGGGAGATTGTAGAACCCCAATATGTGAAGGACTCTACTGCTGATACTATGCTGTTGAATACAATAGGAGGGGGTAAAATAGATATCTGCTCTCATCTCTACATTTCTAGGCATCAATCAAGCAGAATAGAGCTGGAAAGGACCTTGGAGGACTTCTACTCCAACCCCCTGCTCAAACAGGAGACCCTCTGCCATCTCAAACAGGTGGCTGTCTAGTCTCTTCTTAAAAACTTCCAGTGATGGAGCACCCACAGCCTCCAAAGGCATGTCGTTCCACTGGTTAATTGCCCTCCCTGTTAGGAAGTTACTCCTTATTTTCAGGTTGCTTCTCTCCTTAATTAGTTTCCATCCATTGTTTCTTGTCCTGCCCTCAGGTGCTTTGGAGAATAAGTTGACCCCTTCTTCTTCTTCCTCAAATACTGGAACATTGCTCTCCTGTCCTCCCCACTAGTACTTCTTTTTTCCAGGCTGGCCATACCCAATTCCTGCAGCCATTCTTCTTGTTCAGTTCCAGATTGTTACGGCTGCACCACAGGGACAGTTGTTCAACCTCCCATCTATATGCAGTCTCATCACTGTCTGAAATAAAACCATTGTCGTTTGCAAACTTTGATTGATAATCTCAAAAATCCATCAAGCAAGTATGCCTATGATCAATATTTTATTTACCCTTAAGATTTCGACGCCTATGATCCACTGCAATCTATTGAAAACCTACGTTTTAGAAAGCTCCACGTTTGGTGGGAAATGGAAGGCAAAGGAATAAGTTGATATAGAAGCAAAAGCTGTCACTATTATTGCTGTACAAAGCCTTCCCTTCAAGGCAGGAAAAGGGAACCTCGCCAGTGGGTTTTGAATATGCTAGAATATGCCTAGATAAATTAATTTCTTGGCTTTCTGTCCAAGGGATACTTCAGCACTAACCCTTTGTGATTCCAGAAGCTTAAATAAAAATCTAACTTGTGATATCGTTTGGTGTTACATCAAAAGCAAACCTTTGTTTTCCAGAATTATCAGTCGCCCAGACTCCCGGGAAAATTATTAACAGCATGTAATCCCCCTCAGTGTGAAAGTGACTTTAGTCAGTTAGCCAAATCTTTACATAATACAAATCATTCTACCAAAGAAAGCACAAATATGTCATTGTTCTCAACAGGCAATTTAATGCAACTATAGAGAGGAGAATAAGAGAAAAGAAGATTACAAGCTTGTTGGTCGTGTTTTTATTTCTCTCTTAAATCTCTCTCTACATTTTTCTATGGTTGTACTTGTTTAAAGATTGTATACAGCTGTGCTGTCTACATGATTTGGAAAGAAAATCAGCCTAAGTATGAAGTTTCAATGGGTGCCCCTTTTTTAAAAAGGATTTTATACATTTATTGGAAATAGACATTTTTCTCTGAGCAAAGCTGAACCTATAATTTTTGTTGCTTGTATATATATTTTTTGTGTGATAGGTTTAAAATTTTGCTCACTTATACTTGCTATCCTGGTGTGCTATTCTGTTCACAAAAGGCCTATTAAAGTTAATTATTCTCTAGGCCCCATTTTCTATCAAAGGAGAATATTAGAGTTAACAAAAAAGATGTGTTTATTGGTTAGAAGAGGGGAAAAAAACACCCCATACAACGTTCTGTGCAAATAATACATGGCTGCTTTCCATAAATGAAACTTTCTGACAAGTTGACGGGTTAGAATTCAAGTGCGTTAAGTGCTAAACCAAATAAACCTTTGATTTTAACAATCAAAGGTTTTTACAACTCATGCTCTGATCATTCAGACCCTCAGATTAGTTCCCTTTTTCCCTTTGTTAGAAATTTCTGCTAGGTTTAAGTCACTTGGTCTCGTTTTGTATTGCGGAGAGAGGTCATAACGTGATCCTCCCTGAAACGGAAAGCGTTTGTGAGGAGCCATTTTCAAGTCAGCCGTTAATACAGGTGGTCCTTGACTTATAATGATTCATTTAGTGACCATTCAAAGTTACAACAACACTGACAAACAACTTAGAGGATTCTCACAGAAATGGAAAGCATATGTGAAGAGGCATTTTCCAGTCAGCTGTTAATACAGGCAGTCCTTGACTTAAAATGGTTCATTTAACAACCGTTCATAATTACAACGGTGCTGAAAGACGACTTAGAGAATCCTCATTGAAACGGAAAGCATTTGTGAGGAGACATTTTCAAGTCAGCCCTTAATACAGACAGTCTTCGACTTACAACAGTTCATTTAGCGACCATTCAAAGTTACAACAGAAAGAAACCAGAAGAGGTGGGAGTCACTCAGCACCAAATCTAGGCTATTGGGGGATGATAAAAAATATCCTAACATTGGAACTGCTGCAGAGGTTCTTGGGTGAGTCTAGTGGTGTGTGGGTGAGCATTATCGTGAACAACACACCAGAAGTCAGAATGCCCCGACACTTGTATTGCACCGCTTCGACGGTGACAATGCACTTCATGATGCTGTACCATGTTGGCTTCATTCCCAGGAGAGAGATTTCTTTGCAGAAGGAATTTCTAACCTTGTAAGATGTTAAGACACGGGCTTCAATCCGAATGACAATGATGTCAAAAAGTCATGTCATGTTGTAGTTTTCTAATGTGTATAATAAAAGTTCTGTATCTGCGAGTGTCTGTCATTGATAACCAAACGGAGGGGTTTTTTCTAAATTGCCCTCGTACAACGATGCATGAGGAAGTGGCTCACCTCCATTCTAACAGATGCTCTCGCCGTCCCCTTTTTCCTTTTGCAAAAATAACCTTTAAATGTAAAACTCCTTTTAGTCTTCTATACCCCTGCCTTCCATTATTGTTTGAGCTTACTGCTCGTCTGGTGCTTCCGGTGAGAGCACCACGTCTGCCTGGAATGGTTACGAAAAGTCGGAGAGTAAATGAAGAGACCGAAGGAAACTCAAGCAAAATGCAAGCGCTCTCGTGGCAAACCTCGTGTGCGCACGTGGTGTCTTTAATGCATTGTTGCTTCCAACACTGAAAGGCCTTCATCGTCCGATTCATATGACAGCGTCATTTTAGAAAGATATTTACACATCCGCAGCCCTGTCCCCACGATCCACCTCCCCGTCACGAGGCAGAAATAAAGCAAACAATTGGCTTGGGGCTCAGCCTCCCTATCGCAAGCCGTCTAACTGTAAGATAAACAGATGTCAGGGGAAGAGCAAGGGCCAGGAGAGAAAGAGAGAGAGAGAGAGAGAAATCCCCTGGTGTTTTCTGATTGGTTCAGATCCCTGATAAACAGCCACGTGGAGACCGACCCAAAGGGGGCATGAGGTTCCTGCCCAGGGGTGCGGCTAAAACCGTTTCATCTGCCGGCGTTCTTGTCGGCGCTGTTTCTTCTCATTGGGCTCTTGATTGGCAGCTGGAGATTCTGCGGTGAGCCAAGGGCCCAGGAGGTTAACCCAGAGGAGATAGAGCGCTCGTCCCGGAGCCTGCAAGGGGAGGAAACAAAAACAGGGTCCCCTTTTCAAGGCATGCCGCAAGCAATGTTCCACAGCCGAACGTTAGCGAAAAGCTGGCCAGTTGTTAAGAAACTACGTCTCATTTGTCTCTCTGAATGGTGATCATTTACCGTACTACATCGATTATAAGGCGCATGTTTCTTTCGTATTTTGGTGTCTCTGTATTCATGGTGCATCTTATACTCGATGGCGTCTTATCAGGGTGAAGGGGATGCTACGAGAAGATGCTTGTATTCAACCAAGGTCTCTTGCCATGGCTGCAGCTGCTGCGAGGGCCGGCCCAGGAAAAAGTGAGCAGAGTCTCAGCAAGCGAGGGGCGGGGTCTACTTATCAGTAACGGTCAATCCCGATCATTTTTTAATAAAGCTGTACCCATAATTGCTTAAAATGTCCTCAGAAAGAATTCACTTTGATGCTACATTTAAACGAAAACTTACTTCTAACTTATAAAGATAAGGGTGTGTCTTATAATCGGTGGCGTCTTATGATCGATGTAATGCAGTATATCCCATTTATTTTACTTAATTTTAATCCAAGATAATTTTGTTTTAATCTATTTTACAGGCAGTCTCCGACTTATGACAATTGGACCAGACCCTTTGTCGCTAAACAATGCAGTCACAGAGAGGTCTCACATGATTCTGCCCAATTTTACGATTGGTTTTTGTGTTTGTGTGTGTGCTGTTGTTATTAAGCGAATCACATGGTTGTTAAGTGAATCTGCGTGACAGAAGGCGGCTGGGAAGACCGCAAATGGAAATCAGGTGACCCTGGGATGCTCCGACTGTCGTAAACAACACGGCTGTTACCGGGCATTCGAATTGCAATTATGTGAGAGCAAAAATGCTGTAAAATCACAAGTGCAAAGAGCAGCAAAGTGCAAAGTCACTTTTTTCAGGACTGTTGTAACTTTTAGTGGTTCTTAATTTAATGGTCATAAGTTGAGGGCTACCTATATTCCAATTTCATTATGGCTTGGGATATCCAATGGGACCCTTTCTATTACAGGCACTTGCTCATTATCCAAGATCTAGCCCAGGAGCCCTCTTGAAGGTTACATTAGCCAAGGATATGGCAATAGCACTTGGCAATAGCACTTAAGACTTATATACCGCTTCACAGTGCTTTACAGCCCCCTCTAAGCAGTTTACAGAGTCAGCCTTTGGCCCCCAACAACCTGGGTCCTCATTTTACCGACCTCGGAAGGATGGAAGGCTGAATCAGCCGTGAACCAGGGAGAATCGAACTGAAGAATTACTTACTCCTTAAAAAAAAAATCTGATTCTTTTTGCAGGAGAAAATGATATCAAGTATTATTGGCTAAAATTATATGCAGCTTCAAGCGTGGTTTGTGCAACTTCCCTCCAAACAGATTAAAAGCTACAGCTGCTGCTGTTTATATACTGCCTTTTATTAGTTTTATCAATAACCCAAGGTGGTGAATATATCCAACACAACTTCTTCCTCCTCTTTTTCCCACAGCAACAACCCTGTGAGATGGGTTGGGCACAGAGTGTTAGATTGCCTCAAGTTGACCTAGCTGGCTTTCAAGGCTATGGTGGGACTTGAACTCATCGTCTCTTGCTTTCTAGCCTGCTGCTTTAGACAAGGGATGGCGAACCTATGGCAGGCGTGCCATAGCAGGCACACAGAGCCCTCTCTGCTGGCACGCGAGTCGAGTGGACCCAGCATTGCCCCAGAGCTGAGCATGCTCAGAAAGAGAGTAGTGGCGTCAGGCAATGACATCACAGGGCTATGCTCATGCTCAGAAAGGAGTAGCGTCACCGGGTGATGACATCGCAAGCCGCTACTTATTAGTCGTGATTCCTCCGGGCACTCGGTGTCTAAAAGATTAGCCATCACTGCACTAGACCAAACTGGCACCCTGGTGTAACTGGCAAGAGGAAGAATGTGCTGGGGACAAATAAGTAAGCAAAAGAAACTTACCAAGAGCCAGAAGTACCACATATAGAGGGAAAAACAACTCAGCACTTGGACAATGGCCGTAAGCAAAATCATATCCTTCAGATGCCTGAGGGTAGGGAAAAAAGGTGATTTTTATGAGAGCAGGAGGTTAAGTACGAAGTCTCAGGGTCTTCTATCATTCTCGAACATTGCATCCAAAAAAGACTGGCTTAAAAATAGCTACAGATCCAAATTTTAGACCGTGCCAGAACAGGATGGACATGAGAAGAGGGGGAAGCCCTGCCAAACAGCCTGGTCAAGATGCATAAGGGGCAAGCCTTCAGGTTATGCTGAGGACTCTCGGATTAGCTGCACAGTTCTACACGAGGTCTGTTCAAAAAGTATGAAACCTTGATTTTTCCCGCGTAAACAAATGAAGCGCGGGAGGGGTCCTTCGGTGGAGATGCGTAAGGGAGATTCACGCTCATGTGTGATTTTTCCCCTCACCCGCAGAAAGCGTCAGTCGCCGCTTGAGTGAGCAAGCCTAGCGAGCGCCCATCGGATTTGGCAGCTTCATCGTGATAATGCGCCCACCCGTTCTTCGCATCGGATTCGGACTTTCCTGGCCAAACCCAGCATTCCCGTGGTTTGTCAGGCCCCCCCTGATGTGGCTCCATGTGATTCTTGGCTATGCCCCAAGTGGAAAATACTACTGAAAGGGACCTGATTCGAATCAAGAGACATCATGATGCAGAACGCGACAGCCCGGCTGAACACCAATCCAAAAGATGCACCCCAGAGGTTCCCAGAGGTTTTTCCAACAATGGCGGGACCGCTGGGAGAAGTGTGTGCATCACCAAGGGGGCTTCTTTGAAGGAGTCCAAGGTCAATGCATTTTCTAGGAATAAATGTATTTTTCTCAAGCAAAGATTTGATACTTTTTGAACACGCGTTCCTATTATTGTGATCTGTTTGAGATAGTAGCAATTGAGAGCAAATGATGCTGAACAACGTCCTGTGAAGAAGGGTTCAAGGAATCAGGAATGATGGGAGTCCTTCACTTACGACCATTCGTTTAGTAACTGTTTCACTGGAAAAAAGTGAGTTACAGCCCATCCTTGAACTTACGACTGCGGAAACATCCTCACAGTCACACAGACAAAAATTTGGGCACTTGGCAACCACTAGGGACTTACAACCGTTGCAGGGAGAGGTGATTGGTCTTTGCAACCTTCCCAGCCATCATGGTTTGCTTAACAACCGTGGCAAAAACGGTTATAACATTGCCTAACAACTGCCTTGCTTAGCAGTGGAGGTTCTGGCTCCAGTTACGATCGTAAGTTGAGGATTACCTGCAAAGACAGGCCGGAGAGTTACTATTAAACATCTACCGTCGCACAGAAGGTGCAGCAGATCTGCCATCCGTTTATTCCAGGAGGCAGGACTAAATTTAGCAAGTAGAAAGTGTAGGGATGTCAATCACCTCCGAACATTGGAAGGAACGTTTTAGGGGTAGAAGACATTCAGCAATGGAACAAACTGCTTCAGGGTTAGAGTTTGCTGAACGCCACCCCCCTGTGCGCTAATGAGGTTACCTAGATCGGTAATGATACATCTGCAAGGAAACAAGCTAGCGAACACCAAGAAACCAATTGTTAATAAAATTATTCAGCTGTTATTCATTTAGTAACCTATGTAATGTTAAAATTACCATTCCATTTAAAACGTGGGAGTTTAGGGGGAAGGGTCACGCACAAGGAAACGCGGGCGGCCCTGAGACAAGCCTGTTCCTCCACTGGTTGAGGCTATGAAGGGAAATTACGTATGCACTCAGGCAGCAGGATCTGCTCACCTGAACTTAGGTAGTGTAGACACTCACTCTGCCATTCCCTGCTCCATATTCAGATCAATTCCGCCATCTGCAAGGCTGCCCCCCTCTCCGAAAGTAGCTTTTGCCATTGACCTCATTGAGTGGTAACTGGCCCCATAGACCATCAGGCTGAACACAAAGGCCACCTAAAAGGAGATGAAAACCAGCCAGGAAAAACAGTAAAACACTTCATCTACTTCTGAGGCACTACTTCAGTAAAAAGCCTGAAGTTCGAAAAGCACATACGGTAGAAATTTGTATTGGGAAAATATAGGCATGAAGACAAACATATTTTGTAGCTAGTATTATTAGGCACACAATACTCTTCTGTTAAGGATTAAGACAGTTTAATGGAAGGAGGGTGTACTGGTGGTTAGATGTGGAGCCTCCCCACTTGACAAACCTGGCACAGAATCTCAGCTGGGGGAACCGAAGGATGGCAGTTGAATATGGATCTCAGATTCTCCTAGCCAGTATTTTAAACAGATCGCTAAAGACTGAGCAACAGAAATAGAATAGAATAACAGTTGGAAGGGACTTTTGGAGGTCTTCTAGTCTAACCCCCTCGTCAGGCAGGAAACCCTATACTATTTCAGACAGATGATTGCCCAATCTCTTCTTAAAAACTTCTAGCATTGAAGCAATCACAACTTCTGGAGGGAAGTCGTCCCACCAATTAATTGTTCTAACTGTCAGGAAATTTCTCTTTAGTTCTAAGGTGGCTTCTCTCCTTGATTAGTTTCCACCTGTTGCTTCTTTTCCTGCCTTCAGGTGCTTTGGAGAATGGCTTGACGCCCGTTTACTTTGTGGAAACCCATCAAATATTGGAAGACTGCTATCCTGTCACCCCTGGTCCTTCTTTTCATTAAATTAGACATGCCCAATTCCAGCAACCGTTCTTCATATCTTTTAGCCTCCCGTCCCCCAAGCATCTTTGTTGCTCTTCCCTGCACTCTTTCTGGAGTCTCAGCATCTTTTTTACATGGTGGCAACCAAAACTGGATGCAGCATTTCAAGGGTGGTCTTACCAAGGCCTTATAAAGTGGTATTAACACTTCCAGTGATCTTGATTTTATCCCTCCGTTAATGCAGCCTAGAACTGAATCAACTTTTTTTTCCTCCTAACTTTTGGGGTGCAACACACATCGATAGTTCCCGATTCAAAAGAAACGACAGTCTGAAAATACGTAGAACTCACCCAAGTCGACATGGTAGCTGTTATGTAGAAGATTCCCAGGTTGATAATTCCGTAAATGGCCTGAAAACCAAGGGATATCAAAATAAGAGAGAAAGCGGAACAGATGTACTTTGTTTAAAGCAGTTTTCTCAAACTAGGCAACTCGTAGGGACTTCAAGACTCCAAGGTGCCTTTCAACTTGGATTATGATCTATCTTCCAGCTCTCAGCAATGCTGGCAGGGAAATTCTGGGAATCAAAGTCCCCATATCTTCCAAGTTGCCATTGGGTCTAAAAGTATCTTTACTGTCTTTGCTGTCTATAAAAAAGTGTGTCGCTTAGCAACTGCCTGCTAAGGCCTCTAGTCTGGGGCTGAAAGGCAAACCGTAGCAGTTCCAAGCAGCTGCACTTTGGAAAAACAAACAAGCAGGTGCCTCACCTCATAAAAAAAGCCTGATAGATCCCCTGGTACAAGTCGGCAAAGAGAGGGAGAACCCGTGGCTCAGTGGCTCAGACGTTAGCCTTACATGTCATCCAGGCCAGGTTCGAATCCCATCAAGGGGTCTGCCTCGCTGATGAAAGCCAGTAAGCTAAAAATGACCATCCGAGACTCCCTTTCTTTCTTTGTCAGGCTTGGAAACCTTCTTTGCTGTCTAGAAGAAAGTGTGTCTGACTAGCTGCTACCGACCAGCTGCTAAAGCCCCTAGTCTGGGGGCTAAAAGGCAAATGGCAGTTTGCTTCCTATTGTAATTAGGAAAAAAAACAACACCAGACGCTTCATTAAAAACAGCCTGAAAAGTATCATTCTAAATCGAAACGAGCAAGTCACCCAATCAAAGTTCAACTCCATTTTTTTTGGGCAGAGGACTTTACAGACCGGGACTTGAACAGCTGCTAGTCCCGCCATCCATGACGGAAAGGCTACAGCTGCAACCTTTTTTCCTGGCAAAAAAAGGCATCCGGACAGCCTCTCGGAACCGCAGATCTTCCTTCCAGGGGCAAAAACCC
>JANHFO010004847.1:78005-93228 GCA_032468095.1 Pareas carinatus | reverse complement strand
TACCAATGAACTTATTTTCTTCAGAAAATGTCCTTTTGAATGCATTTTTCTCTATTTTTGCACAGAGTAAGTTGAAAACTTTAGGTTCAGTCTTGATATTCCTAGATATTTTTGTCTGAATCCTGGAGCTTTCAGTAGTCAGAATAGAGCAGGGAACACAACCAGATCACTCTGATCCATGTGTCACTCCTGGTGCATCTTCTTTGAATCCATCCATTGTTGTAATTTTAATGAGATGAAAGACCAAAAATATTAAATGCATATGATATCATTGTTTTATTTGCATTCATTTAACTCTATGATTTAATACAGCATAAATTATGTTTGACTTAATCCAACTTCTTTTGGAAGATGCCAACTAGAAACCAAGTATAACATTTGATCCAAAATTAACTCTACTCTTCTAGTGTTGAAGTAGGAAAAGCAGCCATCTTCAGGCCAGTGATATATATGGAATGTTGGAAGCATGTGACCAGTTTTGTCACAAAGTGGCTACCAGTGTAGAGACGTCAGCAAAAATATAACTGCTGCCAAGTTGTGGGAACTCAGACTCTTTTAAACTCTATCATTTTTTATCATGTTTTTACTTGAATCCGGTCTTAATTAGTTACTTCTAGTTTTGGTCATCTGGCCCAAGATCTTCATTTTAAAGATATGAATTTTCTCCTTTTGGAGTTCATCTTGCTACTTTTGCTATTCAGAATTCTACTTTTGTTCCTTCCATAGTAATGCAATAGTATGACATAGTTACTTGGGATGTAGGATCAGAAAAGGAAAATTCAAGACCAATTCTAAATTGTATTTTATGATTGGAATTGCAGTTTGTTGGTTGCACCTAATACATACATGACATGATAAATGTACTTTATGATTATGAATGTATCTTATGATTGTAATCATTGTTTGTCAATTACAGCCTTATGATTGTAATCACAGTTTGTCAATTATAACCTGTATATAGGTATAGAGCATGTACACCAGAGACAAATTCCTTGTGAGTCCAGACACACTGGCTAATAAATTCTAATTCTAAAGAATCATGTCAAGGCAATTGAGTACAGAGATTGCAAGGAAAGTTGAAAAAGAAAACCAGTTCAGATTCCAAGGGATTATTTTCCCTTTCACATTCACTTAATAGTCATTCTTCCTGGACTATATCACTGTAAACTATGTGAAAAATAAACGTATTTCCTTATATAATGTATAGACACATTCTCACACACACACAAACTCAAATATGCTAAAAAATAGAGTAGACTAACACCACTGTTTGTATCTGGTTATTTTTTTAAAAGGAACAATAGTTCTTAGACATGAATTTTCCATCTGACTGACACTCTTACAATAATTCTAGCAAGTGTTTGTGCTTCACACATCAACCAGAAGTAGCCCTTATGTAAGAGAAACCATAAACTGGGTCATCCGTCAGAAGGCAAGGGCTCATCCCTCTTCGCAACAAAGCAAGCAAAGAATATTTAGCATTTCTTTTTTTGCTCATTATCCATCAGTTTAGCATCCAGTAAGGCGGTCCTAAGGGGCAAAAAAAATCAAGGTGGTGGTCACAACCATGCGATCAAATGTCACTTTTTATGTGCAGTATGAAGCAAAAGCAGAAATCTAGTGGTAACTTTGAAACTATCACATATATTATATAATACATTTGATTAAGTACAATCTATTTCCGTTGTGTGGAATATGATCCTTAAATAGCAGTCAAGTGAGTGTCTCCATGTGGGTTTAGAAGAAATGTAGACAGGATGTTCAGGATGATGAAATATAAAAGGCAGAGACACTGATAATGAAGTTCTGACAGTAGATATTTACAAAACAGTCATTTAAAATGACAAAGACATTCAGAGATTGATAAACTGATTAATCATGTAGCATGATAAAAATCCTTTGTCTCTTGTTTAGTCTTTAGGAAATTGAATTGAATCTTTTGATGGATTCTAATGCAGTTTGACAAATAGCTCATTTTCCTGAAATTAACATTTGTAAGCTCTCTGAGAAATTTTACATTTGTAGACATTTATTAGTTTCCTTTGTGACTGATGGTGGATATGGTCTTAGACCAACATGAGGCATTATCTCCTCCTCTGGAAAATGTATCCAGAGAAACAGTGAATGTCCGTGTCAATTTATTTTATTTATTTATTTTATTTAGTCAAGCATATATGAGAAAAAACAGTATAAGTAGGGACATACTATATAAACATATAGGTATAGATATGTATAAGCATATGCATAATAATAAATGAGTACAAATAAATGGGAACAGTAGGACAGAGACGGTAGGCATGCTAGTGCGCTTATGCACGCCCCCTTATAGACCTCTTAGGTATGGAGTGAGGTCCACAGTAGCTAGTTTAAGGTTAAAGATTTGGGGGTTTGAGGATGTGACAACAGTGTCAGGTAATGAGTTTCAGGCATTGAACACTCTGTTACAAAAAGTCATATTTTCTTCCATCGAGTCTGGAGCGTTTCACTTTGAGTTTGTATCTGTTGTTAGCCCATGTATTATTGTGATTCAAACTGAAGTAGTCATTCATTAGTAGAACATTGTAACAGACAATTTTGTGTACTACTGTAAGCATTCTAGGTCCAGAATTTTAAGCCTAGTCACATAAGGTATTGCGTACTGAGGAATGGAGCACTCTTCTTGTAAAATACCTCTGAACTATTCAATTGTATTAATGTCTGTTAAACAAGATGGGTTCCATGCAGATGAGCTGTATTCGAGAATTGGTGAAGATTTTATATGCCCTGGTTTGTAGTTCAATATTATCGGAAAAGAAGCTTCACAAAATGACATTAACAACTCTTAATGCTTTTTTTTGCAATGCTGTTACAGTGAGCTCTGAGGCTTAGATCTTTTGAGATGAGTACTTCTAGGTCTTTGACTGAGTGAGAGTTGTCTTCGATGTTGTATCCACCCAGTTTGTATTTAGTCTTCTGATTCTTTTTACTAGTGTGTAAGACAGAGCATTTGTTGGTAGAGATTACAGATTTTGTTTGTACAGAATTCAGTAATACTCGCTTCTAAATAAGGGACTATAGGATGGTAGCCTAATAACTCATACTATATACCAAGATTAATACTAGACCAAACAAACAAGCATTAAAGAATGCCCTAATCAAAGAAACAACAAGAGCATTCCCACCAACACTGATTGGAGTATATAAATAGAAAGCAAATCTCACTCCCTTCTAGCACTAATGATATTACCTAGTTGGGTAATTAAACATCTGCAAAAAAAACAACCAAGCTCGGAGAGCACCAGGGATCCCCGCGTTCATTCGGCTGACGATCTTAACTAGGGCTTATTTTTGGGATAGGGATTATATTTATAAGCAGCCTGAAAAATCATGCTGGATCTTATTTTCCGGTTAGGTTTTCTTTTTCGGGGAAACAATGTATCAGTAATATACATCACCATTACTATATTTTATTGGCTTATCTGTGGTATCCATATGATAGCAAAAAGTTGCCTAAAATGTTTTATCCATTTATCTTGTTAGATTTTATCCATTTATCATGTTTCTAGTCTAATCCAGCAAAATTGTATTTTGGATTATGATTTTACATACTGGTAATAATTTCAGTTAGGGACTATTTCTTACGGAGTGTTTTTGCATTTGTCTTCCTTTCTGCTCAGCAGAACTTTAAAGAATTGAGATACCAGAATGATTTGTGCAACCTCCGCTTTTACAAGAACAAAATTCCCTTTAAACCTGATGGTAAGTAATCGATAGCATGTACCAATTATACATAGTTCAGTTTCAGATCTATGTAAATCAGATGGCCAAAACTAGTTCTACTTTGCATTTGACCTTACCAGTTCTATCTTCTGCATATTGACATGGAAGTAAGACATAGTAAGTTGCCTTTATTTCTCCTTCAACTTGTTTTGTCAGAGTTCTCATCATGACTTTGCCCCCAAAATGGGTCCTTGAGGCATTACCGTGAGTTTAAGACTTAGAACATCAATTTGTATGGATGCAATGAGGATTTGCTGTCCTACAGAATGGGGGAAAGAGGTGGAAAATCCTTCCACTGTGATGATTCAGCTTAGGTTCTCTAGAAGTCTTAGGAAATCTCATGCCTTTTTGAAGGTCTTTGAGACACCATGATTCTGAAGTTAGCTTTGCATCAGAGAGACGATGTACTTAGAATTATAGAGCTATAAAGGGACCTTGGAGGATTTCAACAAGTAAAAAAGGGCAAAGGACTTTGTTTGATCTTTGGCAATAATTAATTCATATATTTCCTTGTCTTTCAACCATTGAAAAAATTTTAATATATTCATTTTAGCAATAAGTACTAATCTAAAAAAATGCTTTTCTTAGATTTTTACTTTTACTTACATTTACACTGAACTACTGAATGGTATTTAGAAGGTTATGTTCCTTGTAATATTTACAGGGGTTTATATTGAAGAGGTCCTGAATAAATGGAAAGGAGATTATGAAAAGTTGGAACACAATCACACTTACATACAATGGTTGGTATCTTTTATTTTTAGTTTATTTTTAATAAACTGGTTAAAGTCGTTTCAGTTTCAGGAAAACTTGTACATCTGTTTTGAATGTAGGTTGTTTCCACTCAGAGAACAAGGACTGAATTTCTATGCAAAAGAATTAACAACCTGTGAAATTGAGGTAAAGCATCTAATTCATAATGTAATGCTAATATGTAATCATTTAAACTAGAATAATTTTGAATGTTTAATGCTCTTGTTGTTTCTGCATTCTTGCAAAAAAAACTTGTTACAGGAGTTCAAAAAAACGAAAGAAGCGATTCGAAGATTCCTGTTAGCTTACAAAATGATGCTGGAGTTTTTCGGGATAAAATTAATTGATAAAACTGGGAATGTAGCACGAGCTGCTAACTGGCAAGAAAGATTCCAGCACTTGAATGAGTAAGTAACGTCTTCAGAAGATGTTTGAGAATTGTTAGTGTCAAAACCAGACAATTCTCTCCAGATTTGTTTTTCTAATCAGTTACCATATTTTTCCCCTCTTGGTCATAAGTTGTGATGGATGTAAAATTGAGTGGTCATGTGACCAATCCAATTTTACAATGCTTTTTTGTGGTGGTCATTAAGCAAGCCAGTGGTTCATTCACTATGGACACAATTTTGCTGAAAACCGGACATAAGTATCATTTTTTTGGCAAAATTGTAGTAAACGTTAGCTATGGGATCCTACAAAGGATCATAAATGTGGACATGTTGCTGAGTGCCCGAAGTTTGGTCACATGATCATGGGAGGAAACACAACTATTCAAACTTTGAATCCAGGTTGTAAGTAGCCCCAAAGTAGGTCCATTAGAACTTTAAATGGTCATAAGTCAAGGAGTACATATTTGTAGAAGCTCAATGATATCAAAAACAGAAGTATACATAATAGGCAAGATTTTATCTTGTTTCCTCACCTTTTTTTCTGAATCCAAGCCAGATACTCTCTATCTCTCTTCTTTTCATATAGTAACATTCTCTTCCACATTAAAAAGGTAAAAAGAAAGAGGCACAGATGTAATATTAGTTTTATCAAGATGTAGAATACAATAGATATAGACTGATGCATATTATATATCTGTATGAGAATGAAATGGCACTTCTGGGAAACATGGGACTGTTTCCATAAATGGGATCACTGTATACCTGTCCCTTATTTGTGTATAATGATATTTGGCTTGAACACTGATATCCTTATCATAACCTTTGTTTGTCTATGCATCATTGGCTGTTCCTGGGATAAACAAATGCTGGAAGGCAGGTTCAAGAGGTGATACATTTCAGACAGAATGCACCAATCAATGGATGTTGAAGCTAATTTTCTCCAAAGTCTCTTAGGAAGAATAGATTGTCAAGGGTTGTCCTTGACTCAACAGCAGTGTAAAAGACCCTGTTAGATGGTCTAAAGTATTTATCAGGTAAATGTTCCAGAACCTGGGCCTAATCTGATCTAAATTCTGTCTGTTCAGGGATCAGGATGTTCTCCAGAAGCATCTGGTTCAACTGCTCCTAGTGATACACTTTGTTGTTTAACTTCTATATTAATGCCATAGCCATGGCCTTTGCTGAGCTAGATATTTTTTGTCCCCCAACTCTTGCCCATTGATCAATTTCCATTCTTTACAAGAATTAATCATGCAGCCATCCCATTTATGACACACGTCATCTCTATAGATGCTTAGCAGCAGTGGTGATCTTCTGCTTTAGGAAACCTCTTGAAATTAATTATTCAAAAATAAGTGTTGGTCTCAATGAGATAGAAAATTAATAATAGAACATTTGACCAAATTAAGGACTTGGTATGTTACTATTTGAGCATCCATTTCTATCTTTCCACTATTGGAATAGTCAATTACATGAATCTGTATAGGGGGGGGCATACCTCCAGTGGAATTCTTAAATATACAAACCATCAATTCAATAATTGCATTCCTGCAGTCATTAAATTATATTAAGCCAAGATTGTGGGCTTGCTGATATATGGTGCCCAGCTATGGATTTACCTCTCTCTCTTGGAAGCTATTCTGTATAACAGATGACTGCACTTATCTTGCAAGGACCTCTGGTGGTGCAGTTCTGCAGGCTAATTCTGCTGACTGCCAGCAGTTCAATTCTCACCAGCCCAGGGTTGCCTCAGTTTTCCATAATTACAAAGTCAGCAAAATGAGGACTCAAGTTGTTGAGGGCAATAGACTGTAAACCACTTAGAGAAGGCTCTAAAGCACTATGAAGTGGTATATGAGTCTAAGTGCTATTGCTATTATCTGGAAGACCTTTCATTTGATACTTGACATCCAGTCCTTCTTTCGTCAAGTGTGCCAGTAGTGATTATTTTTTCATCTACATTTTTTCCCCTCTGAGATAATTTTTTTTCTCTTACTGTCATTCTGAATCCAGTTTATCTTTCTTTGCAGATCCCAGCATAACTATCTGAGAATCACCCGGATTCTGAAGAGCCTTGGGGAACTTGGTTATGAGAGTTTCAAGCTTCCTCTCGTGAAATTGATTCTACACGAGGCTCTGGTGGAAGAAACCATCCCCAACATCAAACAGAGCGCTCTGGAATATTTTGTGTACACCATTAGAGATCGACGAGAGAGAAGAAAGCTTCTAAGGTTTGCCCAACAGCACTACACGCCTTCTGACCATTTCATATGGGGGCCACCAAGGAAACCGAAGCCGGAAGGAAGCAAACCAAGTAAAAAGCTGGCTTCCCCAGTGTCCGTTCGCAACAGCTCTACTTGTAAACATAAAAAGACAAAAGATCTCAAAAACGTATCTGAAATTTGTAACTCGAGGAATAAAACAAATGACGAGAAAAAGACAGAGCATATTAAAAACGGTTCAGATAGCGATCAGAATAAGAAAACCAACTCCCCTGAAGTTGTTAAGCAGAGCAGTATGGTAAAAAATAGTAGTGCCGAATGTCACAACTCTAAAATGGACCTTGTTGAGCCTTTGAACCAGAAGGAGACTGTTTCCCATTTAAAAAAACATAAAGGCAAAAACAAGGAAAACGTTAGCCAAGACTGCAAGCCTTTGGAAGATATAGAAAAAGATTCATGTGAGACTAAAAATGATTCAACAAATATATCATCGGATACGCAAGACAATATTTGTAAGGATAAAAACCTGGTGAGCTCATCTGTAAGAAATAAAGAGTGAAATCTTCTATGACAAAATGGTTTTTTGCTTGTAGAAAATTGTTAAAGAACGAGAGGTCTTGACATTGGATCTAATGCTGGCTACATCAGCTTAGCCTTGGTGGGGTTGCGGCTTCTTTGATTTGTTTACAGTTTCTACTTCTCCCAGCTGTGTATTAAGCTTACAAACTGAATGTTGCTTAAGTCTTAAGAAAAAAAAACTCCCTTTAAATCTCTTTTCTATGCATAAAAATCTAACGTTGATTTTTACCATGTATTTTATTTAAACCCTTTAAATTAATTTTAAGGTTTTGTTTTCAAAATATGAATGCGAGATAGACTTCCAAGTCAGTGTCTCTTCAGCAGATAACTATGGTAATGTTTAGAGTGCCTACCAGTGCTTAAAAATTGGAATTTAGCTGTATTTAACACAGAAAGTGGACCTCGGAGACTTGAGCTAAAGTCAAGCACAGCCTTGAATCACACCGGCAAACTATATTAATTCAGCTCCTTTTCAAGCTTGACTATTAGGCCTCGTAATTAATTTCCCTAGGTTATTATAAAAAAAACAGCAAAGTAGCAAATTGTGACCATTTGCATGCCAGCCTCCCAACATACTCTTACAGTTTTGTTACTGCCATTTCTCCTCTAATACAATGTACTGAATGAAGTTTGGGAAACTAGGATTCAGAACTGTTAAGAGAGTACGGTATACAGTATTTAAATGTTTTTAAATGAACAAAATCTGGTTAAAGTATGATATTCCAAATGAAAGCTTGGGCAGGGAATATTCATTTATCCTGATAATACATCAACCCAAGTTCTTGTGAATGTAAAATGGGGTAAAATGTATTCTGCTTGCATGCTTTCTGTTTTCTATTATTTATTATCTCACTTCACCCCCCCTTCCTTTTTGTTGTTGTCCTTTGCATGGAGTTGCACACTTCTGAGAATGAAGGTAAGCATTTCGTCCATGTTTACTTCGATATCTGGAGCAATCGCTGGTAGGATAAAATCATTCTGCTTGAGAGGTTTCATTCCTGTGGAATAGAGGCTTTTGTATAAAACACAAGGAAATTTAAACGTTGCAAAGACCAATAAAAAATGGTGTGTCTAGCTTTTCCAGGGCAGAAAACACGACCTTCCTATAATTTCAGAACAGATTTAAAAAGCCCTTTATAGAAAGGAGCTTTCACCTTATTTTTTTTCCCCAGCCTTCCTGAAAATTCCAACCAATAATTTCACTGTTGGAGTCTACTGAAGAAAAACCTTCTAGGTTGATATTTGCACAAGGAATCGCGCTGTTCTCTCCCTCTCTCCACCTCTGGTCCAGGAAACATTCCCATGGAAGGAGTTACATGGCTACAAGATGAAGTCTGTTAATGGAAAGGACTCCGAAGACATAGCCAGAGCTAGGAAGATCCTTTTTCAAAGTCATAGGGCCCTCCTAGTTGAGTAAACATAGCTCTCTATCAAAGTCACAATTAAAGCACTCTTTAATATATACAGTTTAATTACCCTTCCCCAAATCAAAAGACCTTGGAGAAGAAAAGAGCAGAGATCTGATAAAATGTGATTGGGCTTATCTGATACTAGTGTGAGTTAAGAGCAGGAAAGAGCTTGTATGTCTGTGTTGGCACCTTTCTCCCATGGGCTCAAGGACTGTTTGCATGACAAACTACAGGGAGTTCTCATGTTACAACCATTTGAAGCCACAAGAGCACCAAATGCAGTGATTTACAACTGCTCCTGTACTTAACAAGTTTTGCAACATTTCTATGGTCATATCATCAAAATTTGGGTGCTTAGCAATCGATATGTATTTAGGGTCCCAGGGTCATATGAGCTCCATCTGGGACCTTCCCAGCCAGCTTTCAACAAAGTCAATGGGGAAAGCCGTGTTTGCTTAATGTTCGCATGATTCTCACTTAAGAACTGCAGTGACTTGCTTAACAGCCATGGCAAAAAAAAAAGGTTGTAAAGTCGGGCATGACTCACTTAAAAAAAACACCTTGCTTTCCAATGGGAACATTGATCCTAATTCTGATCGTAAACCGAGGACTAGCTGTGAAGCAAGAGGGGAAGGGATGGTAATATTCATGAACGAAAGTGGATATACATGTCCCGGGATAGTACTGCAGGATCCCATCTGGGTCGCTCACTGGGACCAGAGGTTTTGAGCTTTCAGATTCATGCTGAAGCCTCTGAAGATGAGCTCCAGGATGAATCCCACGAGTTCAGAATGCAAAACCTCTGATCCCAGTGAGCGACCCAGATGGGATCCTGTGGTAGTAAGGCTGCTGGTGGTGGAGAGATGAATAATACATTGCTAGCCCTTTCTACCCGTCCCACGGTGGTTTTGTCTTAAACCTGGTTTTCCAAGCCAGCCCTGTAGAGTGACCATGGAGAAGAGGGTTAAATACATCTCCATGCTGGCTGCACTGCCAGGGTGCATTCTAGGTACTTCTTCCTGATTATTTTTACTCTCTCTGCCCTTATCACTCAGATTGCAGCCATGTAGGATAAAATGGAGATAAAGACCTGCCGTTTTAAAAGCTGGAAGCGAGAGTCGCCTGTTGAGGTGAGACTTGCTGCCTGACTGGTGATCTGCTGGCTTATAGAAGCTCAAAGAAGGTAGCGTTAGGCTGGGTTAATTGTGCAACGTAAACATAGCTCATCAGTCCTGGAACCCATAATCTACTCGAAAAAGTAAATATGCTCACAGATAATAAGAATGTGCTGTTAAGCTCTATTTCATTCCACCCCACCCACAAACACACTCTGTAAAATTCTGATTTTGGCCCCATCTTCTATTGAGCAAATTCTAATGCAGGTTTTAGAAAACTCAGCTCCAACTATTCAGGACATTGTCAAATTACTGGAATTCAATGAGTAGCAGCATGCACCAACAAAGATTTTGTGGGCCTGTGCTGAGAATACTTACATCTCTTTTGTTGTTCCTCCCACCTGTGGGACACACAAACAAAAATATAACTGCAAATAAATCTTTTGTGCATTCTTCGTTGTTCCCATCCTACCAGCACTGACTGCTGTATGCCAACTGTGATTGGGTAGTGCTTTGTCTGCAAGCTTGCAGGATACATGCATTAAAGTCTTAACAGTATTGAATCCCTAGGGTAGGCAGCTGTTTGTAAGATTTTCCTTAAATATAAGCAATGCTGCCTTTTTGAAATGTGCAGGTTTTTTTTTCAAGAATGTACAGATTTGATTTTTGTCTCGTTAATGTCAAAAGTATAATTAAAATTATGTTCCTATCTTTGGATCTGGCTTAGTAGATGTTTTTCAAGCATACGGCACAGAGGTGGGGAAGTGCTCTGCCACCTGCCTAGCAGTTATTAGGCCTGGCTGACAGCAATCTATCATTAGCACTGGGCTTTCCTCCTCCTCAACTGCTTCAACAGATTTAATTGGGCTTCTACTTAAAGCATCTGCATGGCCTAATTCCTTGCCAGGCCTGTGTTCCAACATGTAATTGTAAGTAGCAAGGAACACAGTCCACCTGGTGAATCTGGGGGACGTGGCCTGAGGGGTGGGGCGATCCCCAGCTATTAATCCTAGTAGTGGCTTGTGATCCGTGACAACTGTGAATCTCCTGCCAGACAAATACTTGTGAAAACATTTAATCCCTGCAACTATGGCCAGGGTCACCTCATCCACCTGACCATAGTTCCTCTCAGGGGCAGAAAGTGTACGCGAGTAGAATGCAATCGGGGCTTCTCTGCCCGAAGGCAGCAGATGACTTAACACTGTCCCAGCCCCCACAGGGGAAGCATCGCACGTCAGGATTAATGGGAGGGTGGAGGTCTCATCAGTCAATACTTTTTTTACATTTTTAAAAGTCGCCTCCTCTCCTGGCCCCTATTTCCAAAGTGACTTCTTTGCCAGCAGCCTATGTAACAAGTTGCCTTTTGCCTCAAGAATGCACTGCAAAAGTTCAATAACCCCAGGAAGGATTGCAGTTCTGCTTTGCTTTTGGGGGCTGGAGCATCTCTGATGGCCCAAACCTTTTCTTGAATAGGGTGGATTCCAGATCCATCAGTCCGGTACCCCAGGAAGTTAACCTTGGACACTCCAATATGACATTTATTACTTTTCAATTTAAGGACAGCTTCCCTGAACTTAGTTAGTATAGCCCTTAGCCTTAGGTCTAATTCTTCCCTGTTTGATGCAGTGACTAAAACGTCATCAAAATATGGTGTTTCCCCAGGAATTTTGTATAGTAATCTCCATAACACTTTGAAAAATTCCTGGGGCAATTCTGATTCCAAATTGACGTCTTGCGCACTTAAAAGTCCCCCTATGCGACACAATAGTCAACCTCGGCAGCAACAGCATCTACTGGCAACTGTTAGTAGGCTTGGGCAAGATCTAATTTCGCAAATATGCTTCCTAGTCCTAAGGAGTGAAGCAAGTGTTGTATTCTAGGGACAGGGTAAGCGCTCTGTTGGAGAGCTTTGTTCAAGGTGCATTTGTAGTCAGCATAAATGTGCACAGAACTGTCTCCTTTTAGTGGTGTGATGATGGGAGTCTCCTATTTAGCATGATCAGTAGGGAATAACACCCTGCTTGATCAACTTGCCCAATTCTTTGACCAGTTTAGGTCTAAGGGCAAATGGGACCCGTCTGGCTTTTAATCTAATGGGGTCTCTAAATTGATTGATATTGGGGTGCCCTGGTACTTGCCTAGTGATGCATCGAAAACGTCCTTGAACTCTTCCATTAGGTCATTGCTCCATTGATGTCGTTTACTCTGGTGACTTGTAATCCTAATAGTCAAACCAGTTCATCTCTAGCAAGGTGGACAACTGCCCCCCTACAACAGTTATGTCCAGGTTTCCCTTGAATCCCTTGTACTTCACAAGAACCTTGGTTTCTCCTAATGCAGGAATTTTGTTTCCCTGGTAGTCCTTTAGCTTGGTTGATTGGTATGCCAGGTTGGATTGATTGAAGGCAGGGCAGAGTTGCTTTATCCTTGACCAGGAAATTATAGTTATAGTAAACCCAGAGTCAACTTCCATCTTGCATTTGGAACCACATTTTTTTACTTCTGTTCTGGGCAGAGGAACTAGCTGGAGCAGAAGGCTGGGAAGGGGTTAACAAATGCCTTACCCTGGTCTCCTTACATTGGTCAAAGTGCAATCCAAGGTTGCGTGTCAGCAGAGCAATCAGTCAAATGGGTTAAACAGAATCACAAAGTCCAAGCCGGTCCAAGGTCACAGGAAAACAGAGCAATCAGTCAAATGGTTCCAAGGTCACAGGAAAACAAAGGCCAAACCGAGTCCAAACCAAGTTTCACAAGAGTCAGACATGCCAGATGTCATGAGGCACAGAGCCAAATTCCAGGTATGCTGAATCACAAGCCAAGAATCTGAAGCAGGAGTGCTTAGTGATCATTTGCAGGAACTGACTGGCTCTGATTCCTGACTCCTTTCAAGCCTCCTTGGAGTGTGGGGGCCGCCTGCCATGTCCCCGGCGACGGCCAATCGCTTGGTTAGACTGCAATCTCAATTTGTTCCTTTTGAGCCAGCGCCTCAACCTTGCATCCAAAAGATCGCACTCAGCTGTGGCCATCTCTGACAATATTTGCCACCTGCTGATTGTCCAGCTGAGTTGATTCTGCCTATCCAGTTTCCTCTCCTCCCCGCTGTTTCTGGCAAGGCAGTTGCGGGGGAGGGCGGATGAGATAAGGGTAAGCCAGCCAGATCCAAGGGACCTTCATCTAAGTCATCAGAAGCGTCCTCATTCAGCCAAGAAGGCTGGGATGGAGGCTGAGGCCCAACAACTGGTACCTGGATCTTTTCTTTGTGCTGCTATGTGGTTGCACCAGTCTGGATTTTAAAAGTCTCCTTACTGCTCCGAGTAGATTGGTAACTTCCTGCTTGAGGTTTGACTCTGGGCTGCCTTGCCGAGAATGTTTTTGGACCCTTCTGTGTTTGAAATTGTTGTTGGGCTGAGTTTGCTGGAAAACTGTCCTTTCTTGCCACACTTGCGGCAGACAGCTTCTCTAAAATGGCACACCAATCTGGGGTGACTCCCGCCACAGCTTCCACAAATTCAGGCAGGTTTCCCTTGTTTCTTGGCCACTAGGATTGCTACTCCTTCTCCCTTGTAATTGCTGCCTTCCTCATCCGAGGTGGTTATCGCTGATTGGTGAACAGTTGTACTGGTCGTGTCTGAGGCTAGGGCTCCCACAATTCTCTGTAGGGATTCCGCTGCCGTGGTCGAGGACTCCGTGCAATAGCTTTGTTCACGGCTATCTCAAAGGTCAGCTTTTTGTTAGCGAGTAACCTTCTTTGGAGTTTGATGTCCTTTACTCCAAAAATTATCTGCTCTAGCAGTGCCTCCTCTAATTTGTCAAATTGGCACTGCGCTGTGGCTTTCCTCAAGGCTGCAAGATATTGACTAAAGGTCTTGCCTTCCCTCTGCATCCTGTGTCGGAATTCATTCTGACGCACATATTTTGAGGGGGCTGGGGAGTAATGTTCCCTGAGCTTGTCAATTAAGTCCTTCCAGGGTAGATCCTTAAATATGCCTGATTCTGCAAGGGTCTGTGCCATATCATAGACTTCATGGCCACAGTTGCTGAGGAATAACCCCTTTCTTCTCTTCTCACTGATGTCTGATAAATCTTGGCCATCATAAAGAAATCAAATCGGCCCAAGAATGCGCCCCAGTTCTCTTTGGACGCATCAAATGGCACCAGCATTGGATTTGCCGACATTTTCTTCTTTACAGAGTCAGTCCTTGCTGCTCTCCAGGCTGTAGCTCATTTGCTTGCTCAATCAGCTGCCCGGCTCCTCTGTCCATTTAATCCCACCTTTTATCACCAGGTGTAGTAGTGGACACAATAACGAGGCCTCACGCTGAAGAGTTTCCACAAATCAAACCAATCTTTATTCACAACAGAATACTCCAAGAACTGATAGTCCCGGCAAAAGCCTGTACTGGCTTTTTATTCTTGGCGCTTTAGGCGCGCCTGGACCAATCAAAGCCGACTTCTCTTGCTTTCCAATCCACTCGGCCCACGCAGCCTGGTGAGCAGCTCAAACTTACCGGCTCTGGAAAAACAGGAAAGTTAACATCGCAACAGATAGATGATACACCGTATGTGTGGCTGGAGTGCTTGCCAAACATGTATACTACAAAGCAGCTTGCAGACTTTTTTGCCTGGTAAAACCAAGGAACTCATTATGAATACTTTATACTCTGTCACTTCTCAGCTCCTTTTCAGTGTTGGCATGCAGCAATCTCTAGTAACAACAAGCATCTAAAATGGCAGCAACATACAAGGTTTCTTAAATGAAGGAATATTAAAAGTTATTTTGTAATAAAACACTACTTCTCTTTCTGTTAAGTACACCTACACTCCTACACGTTCACAAAAACTCAGTGCAATTTCATTTTCGATCTTTGCTAGCTCAGGCTTCAAATGTTGATTTTTAAGCTTTCGGATTCGACTTCCGGGGATTCGACTTCCGGTCCTAGAGGCAACAGGATGCGGGAGAGCTAGCTCTGCCTCCCACGCCTGAAACCCGCTCCCTG
>JANHFO010004847.1:51457-65367 GCA_032468095.1 Pareas carinatus | reverse complement strand
GGATAGTGGATGTGGCAGTGCCTGGAGACAGCAGAATAGAAGAGAAAGAACTGGAGAAGATCACAAAATACAAAGACATACAAATAGAAATAGAACGGCTGTGGCAAAAGCGAGCAAGGGTAGTCCCAATAGCCATAGACACCTTAGGTGCAATCCCAAAATAACTGGAGCACCACTTCAACACCCTTGGCATTGACAATTTCACAATCAGTCAGTTGTAAAAGTCAGCTTTACTGGGAACAGCTTTCATCCTGCGACGGTATCTGTAACACCAACAAACATCCACATCTGCCTATCCCAGGTCCTTGGTAAGAACTCAATAGGTAGAGAAATATACCAAATCCAGTATGAACATCTGGAAGACTCTGCGATGAACCATAATAATATTTTTGTCCACAAGTTGGGGAAAATAGATTAAAATAAAGACAACATTACTGTTGGGTCCTTGGTGCTGTTTGATGTAATCTATTCTAAGTGGTATTTTGCAACTGAGTGGTGATGATTTTGTCAGTGCCAGTTGTTTTGGGATTGCACCAAGGTGCCTATTACTATAGTATTATCTTTGCTATATTTTGCCACAGTCATTGTCTTTTAATTTGCGAGTCTTTATATTTTGTTATCTTCTCAAGATCTTTTTCTTCTATTCTGCTGTCTCCAGGTACCGCCATATCCACTATTCAGACTTTCTTGTCTTTCTTGTTAAACTGTTGTAAAGTCTGGAATGTTATGTGGTAGATGCCTGTCTGTTTGAATTCTAAAGTCCCAGGGCAATTTAACTTCTTCATTTTCTATTACATTGTCTATTTTATGGTTGCACCATAAATGATATTTCTTGCAGATATTCTAATGCAGAGGTCTCCAACCTTGGTTCCTTGAAGGCTTGTGGACTTCAATTCTCAGAATTCCTCAGCCAGCAGGAGACCTCTGTTCTAATGCACCACTGTTGCTATTCTGTCATTCAGTTGTTTAGAGTCTATATGATTTTCTTGCAAAAGTTAACTAGATGTAGGGCATCTGGATTCCTTCAATTTTCGCTATATTTGCTCTGCTGATGATAAGGGTGGCACATTTGTCCAGTCCAATATTTTGACTGTATATGTTGAGCAGCTATTCTATTTCAAATAATATTTTCCATTCAGCTTGAGATTGTTTATGTAAAGAAGGTGGGATAACCTGGCAGATGTTTTTGATGCTTGATAGCAATGGATTGACTTGTTCAATATAGTTGGCAGAGGAATCAGTGCAGTGAAGAAGAGTACTGGTAATAGTGAGTCTCCTTGAAAGATTACTCTCTTCATACTAATCTCTCCTGATCTATCACCATTGACCAGTAACTTGGTCTTTCATTGAGCCATTGATCTTCGCATAAAGCTTCTGATGTTTCTACAAATTTCTGTTATTTCTAGGCATTTGATTATCCAAGGGAGTAAATGCCATGTATTCAATCCACATTCAAGGTGGTCTTCCTTTTATTGAGGTTTTTCATAATCATCTTGACAATTAGAAGTTGGCCTCTTGTTCCTCTACTGTTTGCATAGTTTCCTTTCAACTCTGGGGAAAGACCTTAAAGGAAGCGGTTGTAAAGCCCCTCCTCAAGACAGGATCCAGCAGAATTAAAGAACTTTTGTTCAGTCTCCAACCCACCCTTTGTGGGAAAGGTTGTAGAGAAGGTAGTGATACTTCAGCTCCTACGGTGATTGGATGAAATGGATTTTCTGGACCCTTTACAGTCTGGCTTCAGGTCTGGCTACAGCACTGAAACTGCTTTGGTCACACTGATGGATGATCTTTGGCGAGCCCTAGATGGGGGTCATTCCTCCATATTGGTACTACTTGACCTCTCAGTGGCTTTTGATACCATTGACCATGGCATATTTCTGGGATGACTAAGAGAGTTGGGAGTGGGAGGCACTGTGCTATGGTGGTTCTTCTCCTATCTCTCTGGACGATCTCAGTTGGTGTTGGTGGGAGGACAAAGGTCGACCCCTAGACCCCTCACCTGCACAGTGTCTCAGGGCTCGATCTTCTCCCCCCTCCTATTTAACATCTACATAAAGCTGCTGGGTGAAATCATCTGACGACATGAGGTAAGGTATCAGCAATATGCTGATGATATCCAACTGTACATCTCCACCCCACGTCAATTCAGTGATGCAGTGGATGTGATGTGCCAGTGCCTGGAAACTGTAAGGGTCTGGATGGGAGTCAACAGGCTCAGACTTACCCCAGACAAGACCGAATGGCTGTGGGTACTGCCTCCCAAAGACTATATAAACTGTCCATCCTTGGTTCTCGAAGGGGAGAAATTGTCCCCCTCAGAACAAGCTCACAATTTGGGTGTCCTCCTAGATTCACAGCTAAAATTAAACTATCATCTGACTGCTGTGGCTAGGGGGACCTTTGCACAGGTTCGCCTAGTGCACCAATTGCAATCCTACTTGATCGGGAGGTGCTACTCACAGTCACTCATGCCCTTGTCACCTCGCGGCTAGACTATTGCAACATGCTCTACATGGGGCTACCCTTGAAAAGTGTTCGGAGACTGCAACTAGTTCAGAATGCAGCCGCGCGAGCTGTTGTGGGCATACCTAGATGCACCCACACTACATCAATTCTCTGCGAACTGCACTGGCTGCCTATTGGTCTCTGGGCACAATTCAAAGTGTTGGTCATTACCTTTAAAGCCCTACATGGCTTGGGGCCAAGTTACCTGTTATACCGCCTTCTACCACACAGCTCCCAGCGACCAGTGAGATCCCACAGAATTAGTCTCCTCTGCGTCCCGTAAGCTAAACAATGCCAGCTGGCGGGCCCATGGGGAAAGTCTTTCTCTGTGGCTGCCCTGGCTCTCTGGAACCAATGACCCTCTGAAATTTGGATCATCCAAACCCTATTAGCCTTCCGAAAAGCTTTGAAGACTTGGTTCTTTCGGCAGGCCTGAGGCAGCTGAACTTGCTTACTAGTTGGCGAGATTCAGCCACAAATGTTATGAATATATGAAATGTTATGAATATATGAATATACAAATATATGAAGCCGCTGGGTGAGATCATCCGTGGCTTTGGGGTGGAGTGTCATCAGTATGCTGACGATACTCAGCTGTACGTCTCCACCCCAGGCCACCCCAACGATGCCGTGGATGTGATGTCCCAGTGTCTTGAAGCCGTGCGGGTCTGGATGGGGAGGAGCAGGCTCAGGCTCAACCCTTCCAAGACTGAGTGGCTGTGGATGCCGGCGTCCCGATATAGCCAGTTATCATCGACACTGGCTATCGGGGGCGATACACTGGCCCCTGCGGAAAGGGCTCGCAACTTGGGCGTCCTCCTGGACACACAGCTGTCTTTAGAAGATCATATGATGGCCATGGCCAGAGGTACTTTTTATCAAATCCGCTTGATACGCCAGTTGCGGCCCTTTCTTGATCGGGACTCCCTATGCACGGTCACTCATGCCTTTGTCACTTCTCGCCTCGATTATTGCAATGCACTCTACATGGGGCTCCTCTTGAGCTGTGTCCGGAGGCTGCAGATGGTCCAGAATGTGGCCGCGCGGGGGATTATGGGGGTCCGGGGCTGTGCCCAGGTAACCCTCCTCCTGCACGAGCTGCACTGGCTGCCTGTGGCCTTCCGGGTACGGTTCAAGGTATTGGTGATAATCTTTAAAGCCCTTCATGGCATGGGACCAGGGTATCTTCAGGAACGCCTACTACCAGCTAATATTTCCCACAGGCCAGTACGCTCACACAGAGAGGGCCTCATCAGGGTGCCGTTGGCCAAACAATGTCAGCTGGCGACCCCCAGGGTGAGAGCCTTCTCTGTAGCAGCACCAGCCCTGTGGAACGAACTTCTTCTGGCTAATGACTTACTTGTATCCCGGCTATGACAACCCATCGGTAAAGCCTTTCCAAGTTATATTTGCTTGGCTTTCTGTTTTACATTGGCTGCCACAAGATATGGGGTGGCCTTGAATTACAGGCAGAGGCATGAAGTCACACCTTTGGGAATGGGTGAATGGGATGTTTTTGTGGTGGGATTAGGAAGAGGACCGAGTCAACCTTATGTTCAGTGAAGATTCAAATCCTCAGCTGAACCAGTCAGCATTTCATAGTATGGGTAAGAATTGCATGCTCCTGATCGACTTTTTGTGGGGAAAGGCAGAGTATAGATATAACAAACATGCATCTGCCTGTCACAGCAGCATGAGATTACAATGCATTGAAGCATTGGGGGCTGGAAAATCAAGTCTGGAAAGTCTCTTCCGGGCTGCTTAAAATAGCCCTGAGCTGCATACAAAGCAGATGCATTTGGAAGTCTATTTTATAATCTCTGGAAAATCATAAGGCATAACAGGCAACAGCTAGATGTATCTCTTGGTAGGGATTCTGTCACACAGAGATGCCACCAAATTTATGAAACTGCCTTTGCCAAAGCAAAACTCTCCCTTTTTTGATGTCATCTATCCTGGACTGATATGAAGAAGAGGATAAACAGAATACACTTGCTTCCCGGATGTGATTTGCCTTCATTTGTAGGTTTGATTATCAGGTCATTACCCCAACAGTACAGTCAGTGTTGATGTGAATGTGAAATGGTTAAATCTCTTTTTCTTCACCGAGTCCAGTGCAATGTGCCCATTTCCTCTAGGCTGTCACTCTGCAGTGGGATAGCCAAGACAGTCTTTCTGGATCAAGGGACTTTGTTATAGATAGTGACAAATGGAGTGGAACAGAAGACAACTCTGATTCTGAATTATCCAAAGAGGCTTGGAATAAGTCTCGCCTTTCGAAGATAATGCTATGTACTATCTTGGGGAACAGACATATTTATCACTGCTCAACCAAGGCTACCTGCTCCAGTGCCCAAACACCTTAAGCTTACTGACAACTGATGGCAGGGATAAAAATTGAGAAGTCTCTGATACTGATAGGAAGACAGAAGATAAGGTATTTGGTTCCTGGATTTTGCTGCAATGTAGCGAGGCAGTAAAAGATCTAATAGGCAACTTGCAGGATTATAGCAAAGCTTTTAGCTCAAATATATAATAAATGGTCCAAGTTTCCTTGGATCAAGTTATTTGCATTGTTTTCTATACCACTTCTCTGAAACAATCACATATACCAACTAAATGTCCTCCATTCCATTACACTGCTATCACATTCACTATCCACACAAATGTCTATTTGAATACATAATTAGTGAATTTTAGCGATGTGTTTTAAAATAGTCTGCACATTTAAATAATATTTTACGTTCTTTTTGCTGATATTTATATTACCAAGTAGTCATGTGATCTGAGCATTCTTTGACACGAACATTTATTCTAACAAAGTAGATAGATAGATAGATAGATAGATAGATAGATGATAGATAGATAGATAGATAGATAGATTAAATTATTTCATTATTATTTGCGGGATTTATTGATAAACCCAATCTGGGTAAGTCTGAACAACGAAAACATCAAAAACCTATTTTAGGTTTAGGACAAAAAAAATCCAGCCTAAAACAAAGGGCAAATAAAATACTCATGGAATGCCTAAAGCACCAAGCACATTAGTGAGTTTGCAGGCAACAAAGGAAAAGAAACTTTATAGGAACAATTACAGGAATAAAATGTGTTTTTCCACAAGCACTTGGAGTCTGAACTTTATGACACTGGCTTCACATAGCACAATAAAGCACAGTTACACACATAAATCATTAATGGCAGGGTTAATTCAACAACTCTTACATGACTTACTTCCCAAGTTATCTGCAGGATCTCTTACTCTGGTATAATCTTGTCCACACTCTCAAATCTTCAAGACACTTTTAAATACATTCAAATGAGTAGATAAATCTGTTTTTCCACTGCAAAGCTCACATTGGGGACCAAACCGCAGTTGGAGATGATACTTGTCATCCATTTATTACATTCCCATTTTTATGTTTCTTTTACTAAGAATCTTCATTCTTTATTGTGCTGACTGTATATTTTTTAGGCTGATGTATGTTTTGGTAAGCCACCAAGAATCATTCAGGAATTGGTAATGCATCTATCTGTAAAATAATAAACAACAGTATTATAGAGTCAGAATCAAAGGAGTGGTATGATAATTCAGTGTGATCAGCAAATCCAATTGCACAATATATTATCTAACATGTCTAAGAGCGTATGATAAAAAAATATGAACCTCCCAATTCAGATGTCATTGCACTATTTAATAGGGCCAGGAAGTCCTTAGTATGCTTCAAAAAGTGCTTCTGACTATATAGGAGTACAAGGAAAATAGCACATATCTGTAACCTTTTATAGCAGCCCCATCTTTCCCCAAGATCATGCAGTTCTAAGAAAAGACACAGCTACTTTAAGATGCTTTAGTCAGGTGTTATATTTATACTTCTGTGGGATATTAATGTAACCAGTTTATTCCTGAATGGTTTTACTGTCAGTTTAGGAGCAAGGGTTACTCCATGTTTGTCCTTTGTTATGTAAGCCCAATACTTACATAACTTGTTTTTCTGCTAGTTTGAACAATACATGTGTAAGGTTTGGAATGTTCTGGAAATAGGACCAAATTAGGTCATGGCGGGGGCTTTTTGCCTGGACAGGATAAACCACTGCCAGGATGCTCTGCCAAGATTGTGAACCCAATAGGAGGGACAGGCAAAGGAGGTTGGATTATTTGTAAAAGGGTATAAATACTCATTCCATGATGATTGCCTCTCTGCCTTCCTGCATTTGTTTGGTTTTTTTGGCAGGGAGACCCATTTGCAAATAAAGCTCTTAGAAAAATTGTTCATGTGTCTTAAGCTATTTCAAAACCTGGGATTATTTGAATCTCACATTTCTGAATACTATGAAGCATCTTTTGGCAGATAAATGCAAAGTGTTACATATCTGTACAGCAGCCTCCACCCCCCAATCTTTTGAGCACCAGGAACCAGTTTCATGAAGAAACATTTTTCCACACACTGGAGGGGTGTGTGGTTTTATGTGCTGCCTGCATTCCACAAATGGGGTTTGACTAGTTTGCATGGACTGTTTGCTGGCATGCCACGAACTGGTGCTGGTCCATGGACCGGGGATTGGGGACCCTTGCTCTACAGTTTAATATCAAGAGTTTCTCCAAAATAAATTCTTTTGAAATTCAGGATAAAGTCACCTAACACTCAAATGTTTGAAAACACACATTCAAGCAAATGCACTGAGTGCTGCACTGGGGGATGTGTCAGTTTTAGTTCTACAAAAGTAAGAAAAATGGGATTTTGATAGAAAACACTCCTGGCTACCTCTCCAATATGTTGCTTCAGGCACCACAAATTACACGGCCAGAAAAGGCTTAATTTTATAAATGATTATGCTAACCATTAGCCTTGTCAAGATTTAACTTACTTAGTGCCCATGTTTCATTATAATGCTGATGTAATTAACCTTCACCATCTTCTGGAAATTTTCTGCTAGCAGTAGAAATACTACAAGGAATACCAGTGTATTCATGAGCAATGAAGACATGAAAATCAAATCCAAATAGACAGAAATAGGTTCAGCATCCAGTACTTTATGCTGTCTGCCTCTGAACTGCAAGGATTTTGTCAATAAAATAGATGGAAAATTCATAAGAACACCAGATACTAATCTCACAGTAAAAACATCAAAGAGGCATCTGATTGAAATCACTTTATAAGTTCAATGAAGCTTCAAATAGCCTATGAGCATCATTCTCCATTGAAATAAAATATGATGGTGGCATTTCTCAACCTTGGCAAGTTTCAGATGTGTAGACTTCAACTCTGGGGAGTTCTGGGAATTGAAATTCCCACATCTGAAACTTGACAAAGTTGAGGTACACTCCCTTAGGGAATATCATTTAGCTCTTTAGGGCAGTGATGGCAAAACTACAGCACATGTGCCACAGCAGGCACTCAAGAGTCCTCTCTGCTGGCACGCAAGCCAAGTCACCCCAGCATCACCCCAGAGCTGACCAGGCTCAGAAAGGAGTAGCGGCGCCAGATGATGATGTCACAGTGCCATGCACATGCTCAGAAAGAGAATAGCATCACCAGGTGATGATGTCACAAGCCACAACTCATTAACCACAACTCGTCCGGGCACTCGGTGTCTAAAAGATTAGCCATCACTGCTTTAGGGGAGCTGCACTAGCCACGACAGAACACCAGCTTTGCTTGCCAAAGCTTCCTTAGAATCAAGAGTTGGAAGATACTATTCAGAGCCCTAAGCCCAAGTCCTGCTCTTTGCAAGAATCAGAATTAGAGCACTCCTGATGTATCCACATCAAATGTAGAAAAGCTACCATCAAGCTGTCATCACTGTTAGAAAGATTTTCTAACATTCCTCTAAATCCATTATTCCAGCCTTGCACGCTGAAGTAACAGAAAACAAATCTTGGTCTTCTTCCACATACGGTGCTATTGAATCCAACTCATCCAGTTCTCCCACCCATCCTCTGAAGATTAAACATTCTCTTTGACTCCAGGCTCTTTTTGTAGGACTTGAACCAAGTCCTTTGATCATCCTCATTGTTTTTCTTTGTACACTTCCCAGTTTTCCCATATTCACCATTACATCTGGTGAAAATCTTCTATCAAAGGCCCTGGAGGGCTATTGTCAACCACAATTAACAGGAAGACTCATTTTAATGTAGCTTCAGGCAAACAGACAGTCTGTAGAATTAGAGTGGTTAATATACCACTATATATATATATATATATATATGATCCAAAGTCATGCCTTGGGATTATGACTCTGTTGACCAATTTATTCTCAGTTAGTGGCTAGTTGTCCTCTTTTCATGATTGATTCTTCAGTGGCTGCTCAGAACAGACTGAATTCTGTTCAGATGTTCAGTTCCTGACATGCAGAAGGAGATTGGAGCTGGCCAATAGAATGAGATGCATTTAAGACAAGCTTGGATGGTTACACCTTTCTTTCTTCATATAGTGCTCCTGGGGAAAAAACAGAATATATATTTTGACTTATTTATTTGTTTAGACTTAGACTTATATACCGCCCTTCTCCCGAAGGACTCAGGGCAGTGTACAGAAAACATGAAAAAAAACATTCCACATTGAACTTTAGAAGTTTCTATTCTTGGGTGACCCAGCAGTGAGTGGATAGCAGCCCCTGAGCTACTGGCTTGTCATTAGCTTAATTAAAAGTAAGCAGAAATCAGAATAACTTCAAGTCAAAGTTAGAAGAGTCCCTACTACACTTCTCTTCTGAAGAGAATCTTGCACAGGAGGGATACTGGCTGAAGATTAATTAGAGGGAAGTGATGATATGATGGGCGATATAAGTGGTATTTAAGGGGAATTGATTTTACAGCAAGACCCGGGTGGAAATTGATTTAATGGAAGACAAAATGGCTCAAATGATCTCATGGTGAAATGTAAATTAACTGAAAACATGAATTTGGAGTGATATGTATGAGAAATTGCTTGCTTCCTGTCATTTATTTCAACACTTCCATTCCCAATGTGAGAGATAGTGTATTTTATGCAATTACATTACATTTTTAAAGTAATGCAAAATATTTTTGGTGTGTGTGCATATGTGGAAGGGGGACATCTAAGCAGACCCTCTACTCAGATGGACATTTTAAAGTCCTGTTAATTGGCTGTAAAGCTTCTAAGGATTTAGGAGAAGGTTAAACTGAAAGCTTTGCCTGTAATCCTTTTACTGACCTCTTCTGGTTAGGTCCCATAGTGGTTCAGTAGGCCTATTCCAGTACACACCAATAAGAGGTAAAAGATAGAATGGTGCATTTGGGGGCTGATCTTTTTTGCTCCAAATCTTTCTACTTTAATCAGCAGCATCAGCAGCAAACTGCAGTAATGCCAAGCTTTAATTGTGGGAATGCCATGACTTTTGTCCTTGCATCAGGATATAAATATGAAAGATGCAGCATTTGCACTGCTGTGTCTTCATACAGGTAATTCTCGACTTTCAACAGTTCATTTAGTGACTGTTCAAAGTTACAACAGCACTGAGGAAAAGTGACCCTTTGCAGCATCCCCATGAACGTGTGATTAAAATCCAGATGCTTGGCAACTGGTTTATATTTATGACGGTTGCTGTGACCCCAGGTCATGTGATCATCTTTTGAGATCTTCTGACAAGCATAGTCAATAGGAAGCCAGATTCACTTAACCATGTTACTAACTTATCAACTGCAGTGATTCACTTAACAACTGAGGTTGTAAAATGAGGCAAAACTCACTTAACAAATGTCTCACTTAACAACAAAAATTTTGGGCCCAATGGTGGTCATAAGTCAAGGACTATCTGTATAGGCATTGTCATTTCTTCCCCTATGGACAGTGGACCACCCACTAGTTTAATAGGTTCCCACGGTATCTTTGAAGAAAATCCGATGTGTGCATAAGCTGCACGGACTGGTGTATGAGTCAAAATAATACCCAAGCCCATCTGTATTGCAGCAAATGCAGTGACTCAAAAATCTAAACGTTTCAAAATATCCAGAGTGCTCAAAAATGTATGTGAACATGCATATTTCAAAGACTGTGCGGAAATAACCTTTGTTCATGTAAAAGTTTTAAAAAATGGAAAGGGATGCTTCCATTTATCTTTTGAATTGGGCTAGAACTCAGACTAATATAGCAAGGTCAGGACAAATCTCATATGTAAAAAAAATGTATGTGAATACATTAAAACATTTAACAAGTTCCTTCATTCTCAGAGGTGCTTAAAAGAAGTACACACATTTCCTTATTTGAGGGTAAAGAGTCGCTGGTGGATACAAAATCCCCAGGAACCTAGCAGATGGGATCTTGAAAACCTCACATACTGAGAACAACAGGTCAAAAATTACTTGAAACTTAAAATGGCACCTGCGCATGAGCTGATGCCAAATTGCCAGGAAGGAGTGCTTTAAAATCTTGATAACCTCTGGAACTAAAAACAAAAAGACCATCTAATCTAACAAATGTTCCCATTCATAACACATCCCAGCAGTATTTCAAAGAGTCCATTCAGCAGTAAATGATCCAGAATGTTAGTTATGATAATTTTATGATAGGCAGTAATTGTATATACTTCCAGCCACTTGGAACGCAAACCTTTGTCTGCGGCAGAGAGATTTATTCCAAATCAGTATTCATTCTGTCTTCTTTTTGTTCTGAGATCAGAAGTTCAGAAGTTCTAAAAGCACTTCATTCAACACCTTCCAACATACCTGTACTACTACTTACATTCTCTTTTAAGTTTAAGCACTGCATTTGTAACTTCCTTTCAAAGGCGTGAATTGGCTAGTAAAAACAACCGCAACAGCCATAAAACAAAACCCTGTAATAGCAGATCTGTGTGCTGGAGATATTCCATTGTACTGCTCACAGTGGGATTGGAACAGAGCAGATAAGATGTCCTTAGAAATACTACATGATTTTAAGGAAGCCTTTTCAAAAAAAAAAATCTTTTCAGGAGTACATGGAAGTAGAAGCTCACAGAAGTGGGATCTAAAGGTAGTTTCACACAAATACAGGGAGGACAGAAGGATGCTTCAAAGTGTAGTTAGAAGAAATGATATTTAATAAGGAACATTTATGCATTCTATTCTGAGATCTTATTTCACTCCGACTAGTATTGAAAGGCATGTTCTCTCAGATCTTAGAAATCTCATCATCCTCCCATGCCAAAATTCTCTGGGTAGGAGCTGCAGTGGCGCAGTGGTTAGAGTGCAGTACTGCATCCTACCTCTGTTAACAGTCAGCTGCCAGTAAGTTCAGCCGTTTGAGTCCCACTAGCTCAAGGTTGACTCAGCCTTCCATCCCTCCGAGGTCGGTCAAATGAGGACCCAGATTGTTGGGGGCAATACACTGATTTCTGTAAACTGCTTAGAGAGGGCTGTAAAGCCCTGTGAAGCGGTATATAAGTCTAACTGCTATTGCTAAATTGAACATCGGTTTCCTTGCTCTGCCCCAGCAGCACAACCACTGTGCTTCTTGTGGAATTTTTTTCTGCCAAGAGGCAGGAATGGATGGTTTCTTAGGGTCTGAGGGAGGAGCTTTGCTTTTGAAGGACTACCGGGGGTTGTAAACTGCCCTTGACTTAACTTGAATTCAATCAAAACTAAGTAAATTGAAGATAGTAAAGATGACTTTATTTAATACTTTGCTCTACAAAACTTCACATAGGGAGAATGGGACATCTTGTGAATCAGATTCTCTTAGCAGAGTGAGGAATAAGGAAAGGCCTTTTCCTGTAATTACTTTGACAGTAGTATCTCCATCACTTCATTATATTTTAAGCAAATCTGCTGCTAGGAGCAAATTCAGGGAGTGACTACTGCTAGATCATGAGTATCATTTGGAAGTGAGTGCAGGTGTTAATACAGTAGGGGACACAAAGTTTTGCAAGGGGAAAAAAATTAAATGGTATTTTGTAACAGAGGCTTAGACCCAGTTATTTACAGGATCGGGTTCTACCAGCCAATACCTCCCACTAACCGACTTGCTCCCACAGAGAGGGCCTCCTCGGAGTGCCGTCAGCCAAACAATGTCGGCTGGCGACCCCCATGGGGAGAACCTTCTCTGTGGCAGCACCCACCCTCTGGAACGAGCTCCCTCCAGAGATTTGAACTATTTCCGACCTCCGTGCTTTCCGCTGTGCAGTAAAAACATATCTCTTTAATCAGACCTTCCTCCCGTGGATTTTATCTGATATTAATTTTAAATTTGGTTTTTAAATTGGTTTTAATATTGGGTTATTTTAAATTTTACAGCCATCTGAAATATTTTCCTTTTAAACTGTTTTAAACTTGTAATTTGTATGTTTCTATTTTATAGGCTGTACACCGCACTGGGTCCCTTTGGGGAGAAGGGCGGTATATAAATTTGACAAATAAATAAATAAATAAATAAATGTGTTTACAACAGCTGTAGTATCCCAGGGTCATGTGATACCCATTGCAACCTTCCCAGCTCGATTTCAACAAGCAAAGTCAATGGGGAAAGCTAGATTCACAAAGAAGGGCAACACCAAAGACTGCTCAAACCACTACACAATTGCACTTATCTCACATGCTAGCAAGTTTATGCTCAAAATTCCTTCAGCAGTATGTGAACCGAGAACTATCAGAAGTACAAGCTGATTTTCGACGAGGCAGAGAAACTAGAGGTCAAATTGCCAACATTCGCAGGATTGTGGAAAAAGCAAGGGAGTTCCAGAAAAAATGTTTACTTCTGTTTCATTGACTATGCTAAAGCCTTTGACAGCGTGGATCACAATAAACTATGGCAAATCCTCAAAGGGATGGAAGTACCAGACCACCTTACCCTACTCCTGAAGAACCTGTATGCAAGCCAAGAAGCAATAGTTAGAATTGGACATGGAGCTATTGACTGGTTTGGAATAGGGAAAGGAGTATGACAAGGCTGCATACTGTCACCCTGCTTATTCAGCTTATATGCAGAGCACATCATGCAAAATGCTGGACTGGATTAAAGCTCAAAAGTTGCATTAAAGCTCAACTTTTAAAAAAACTAAGATCATGGCATCCTGACCCATCCCTCCTTCGCAAATAGAAGGGAAAGAAATAGGAGCAGTGACATACTTCATTTACTTGGGCTCCAAAATTGCTGCAGGCTATGACTGTAGCCAGAACGCTTGCTCCTCGGGAGGAAAGCTATGCGAAACCTAGACTGCATATTAAAAAGCAAAGACATCACTTGTCAACAAAGATACATATAATAAAAGCCATGGTTTTCCCAGTTGCAATGTATGGCTGTGAGAGCTGGTTATAAGGAAGGCTGAATGTAGAAGAATCAATGCCTTTGAGTTGTGGTGCTGGAGAAGACTCCGGGGAGTCTCTTAGATTGCAAGGCGATCAAATCAGTCAGTCCTGGAAGAAATCTACCCTGACTGTTCATTAGAAGGACAAATGATGAAGCTGA
>JANHFO010004847.1:21998-39288 GCA_032468095.1 Pareas carinatus | reverse complement strand
CAACCTTGAGCTGGTGGGACTCGAACTTCTGAACTTACTGGCATCCAACTGTTAACAGAGGTAGAATTCAGTACTGCACTCTAACCATTGCGCCACTACAACTCTTTATCTAGACAGCATGAAGCAGGAGACTATGTGAAAAAGGAGAAATGCAACCACTCTCTGCATTTTCCTACATGGGAAAAGATAGTTTCTAACTAAGAACCACAGAGTTTTCTATGTGGTTAAAGAGGGAGTGGCCCTTCATGCCTCTGAAATACACTTTGCCCATTCCCAAAATGTTGGCTTTCTAATCCCAAAACAAGAGTAAATGATGAAAGTGGGTAATATTTAGCTATACGTGAATAAATACTGATTTAAATGAATGGAATGAAACTCTTCAAATTAAACAAACATTAGGAAATGCTGCAACATGGTCAAAGCAAATCAAATTTCAAACAATCTAATTTCTTCAATCAGATTATTGACAAAAATTCCTGTTACCTTGCTCTAATACATAAAAGTAAATCATACTGTCAGAATAAATCTGTAAAACATTAATTTTACAGAAAACCTCCGAGAAACATGATTCAAATACAAAATACTAAAGCTTGAAAAGAAAAGGCCTATGTCACAGCAAACTTACTAATTAAATTTGGTTGTCATTTCACTGAAGATTTTCATTTGATTTTTATCTAACGGCCAATATAAAAAAAAGCACAGAAAGGCATAAATCTTGCTTTGTCTAATAAAGACTGGAAGGTTGAGTTCCCTCTTTAATAAACTGGATTTTCTTGACCTAAGTTTATCCTTCCTAAAATGTTTCTGCCTTACTTTTTGGAAAATGTCCATTGTACACACAGGAACAATGACAAAGGAAAACTAACAGAGCTAAAAATGGATGGAGTGGTGACAGATAACAAGTAATATCAAGAGAGCTTAGGGAGCTGGAATAGCAGGTTAAAGTTCCTTTCTAACTTTCTATACCCCTTCTAGGCTTTAAACAAATCAGCTGTGTTTAACATGACCTCAACATAGTTTTTATAAGTATCTATCTTACAAATTCGATTTGGGAATAAAATAACCCCCAAAGAATGTTACCTAGAACTGCTTGCTGAACTTTCTTTTCACGTACAAAGCAGATGGGATTTATTCTAAACTCACTTTTCTAATATATAAGCAATCAATTCATCACCTGTTCTATCACCAGGTATTTTGTAACAGAACAAAAGAAAGAAAAAGAAATATATGTATGAAAATAGGAGAGAGCAGATAGGTGTTAAAAAGGAATTAGAAGAACATTTTGTGAAATTGAAAGAAAAAAGGAGTGAGCAAGAAAAAAACATATCTTTATAAATATGTGGAGTAAAAAAATGAACTTATTAAAAAACGAAGATTGCTTTTCTATTCCAACATGAGGTTGAGTTCTATGGCTCCTCCCTTTTCAAAGAGCATAACAGAAAGAATGGATATTCTATCCCTTTCAAGTAGAAGTAAATAAATATGTCTACCTGGCCAATCAATGTTTTTGCCTAAAATATTATTTAGAAAATAGAAATTACTCACAAAATTGGTGGTTGTTACTTGATCTATGCAATTTCTAAATGTGATCATTCAAAATAAAGGAATATATTTTCTGGTCATGGATGGAAGGTTCTTCAAAATGGACAATCTGTAAAATAATAGTCAAAAATATTCTTTTCCTTTTCTGACGTTCTGATAGTGAATCATCAAGGCTGATTTTGAAAGCTTATAATTATTTGGTCAAGAAAACTGAATTCACATTCCAGCAACTTGTAAAGCTGAGCACATTTTTTTCAACATCACACCTTAAGACGCTGTAGAATTCAACAACTGCAGTCTTCTCACCCTATATCTTTGAGGTCAATTTGATGAAATTAATTCAGTACTAGTGTCCTGACACTCCCTTGTCTTCTACTTAAGAGTCTCCTATGAAGAGTAAACATGCACATTTTTTACATTCCTCCATGATAATCAGTTTTTTCTTATGTCCTTTCAGGTTGATTTGTGGTTTTAAGAATATACCAAAAACAGTACATAGAGACAGTACCGCTTTCCTCAAAGCTGATTATTTCAATAAAAACTGGCATTCTTATCACTGGAAAAAAAATTTATTTTGTGGACAAGTCAAATCTTTCCTCAAATCAGACTCCATACCGTCATTAACTTCATGGGTTAATAAATTATAGCATAGAGCCAAGCATAAAGTAAGAATATACTTGCTTTAAAAAGTATATTTATAGAGACTTTCAAGCTAAATCGTTCACATAGCTCAATATACATGGCAACTATCTGAAAGAAAAGGGATTTAGAACATAAACAGTGTCATGTGATAGAAGGCAGCATGGAAAATTCATATAAATCTTTTCTGTGTTTGCTTTATAGAACCATACAAAGTTTGGTTTCAAAAGTTCAATATAAGGTAATACATCTGGCTTGTAATTAAACCTTGCAATTACTGTAATTAACAATATGGAAAAAGTAAAATGAAAATATTCATCTTCAATTTCTCTCTTTTAAATATTCTATTTTTAAAAGAAACAAAATCCTTATTAAATTCCAACTTCACATGAAGGGAATATGAGGGGAAAACCAGGAGGGAGTTTTGCAAATACACACCCAAAAAAAACCCCTAAAAATACTGATATAGCACAAATGTTTAGTTTTTCTCCATACAGTAACTGTTTTAGATATGTCTTGTTTGTTTTATCTTTCAGTTCTAAAATTCAACTTCAAAATGACCTTAAAAGCTATCTATATAAAATGCTATTATTTGATTTTCAAATATTATTTCACAAATCATATGTAACTTTTGCAGTCTATCACTTGCACACTCACATCTTTAAAACAGTATTTGCTATTTGCAATATAAATTCTCTAACTTGGTACTATACAATTTTAGTTGTCAAAGCAGCCAAGATTTTGGACAAAAAGATGTCAACTCTTTAAAAATTGCACTTAGCAACTATTCAGGATACTTTCTATAGATAAAAGAATCTGGCAGGTGTTTTAAGACAAAAGGCACTTTTAAAAAAATCCAAGAGAGAAATCATATCTAATTTTAAAGGCTTTTTATAAAACACAACTTTTTGTAAATTGGGAGACAGTGTTTGCAAATCTTTGGAAAGGAGCTTCCATAATTTTCTCTATTGTAAATGAAATTATTCTGCAAAAAAATCCCATACTAAAAGCCTGGCCTTAACTTATTCATATTAAAAGCCTGGGCTTAACTTATTCAATGCTTTACTAGTGAAATCACTGAATAGTTATCAGCAGCTCATATTTCAAAGTATCTAAGCTTTCACTTGAACTAACACACTATTTATACAATTCAGCAAAAAAACATTCTTGCAACTTTACCTTCCATTGAACATCAAATTAGGTAAGTTTTTTAAACTCAGAAAAGGTTTTAATATAAACCTGTTAAATAGTTCGCAAAAAAATAAGTACATAAGCTGGTAAAAGCGAATCTATCTAAAGTCAAATTTTATTCTATAAATTATAAAAAAAAGCATACACACAAGCGAGGAAACATTAGGAAAGACTTATTTTTCAAGCTAGGTTTTCTCCCTTCGGATCCAAATACAAATGTTTGTGTCTTCTGCATTTAATCTGTAATAAAATATTACATGGGCAATTAATAACTGATCAATCTTATTATGCCTCTCACTCTTGTTAAATTAGTTACTATATGAAAAGGAACCAATTGCCTTTTCTTCCTTTCAAACACAATGAAGATTTTGTGATAAGAATTTCCATTCCCTTATTCAGTTCATTGGATATGTGCAAATTGGAATAAATCTGAATTCATCAACTCACTTTCTTTGCTGAAGGAAAATAGTTGAACTGGTTCTCCAAACATTTAGAAGGTACTAACCACCCCTATATTATTGTCAAAGATTCCAATCTCACTGATATGTAAACTTCAGAGAACTGATACTTGTAAGCCCTGTACTTGTAGATACTTGTTCTTGTAAACAGATACTTGTAGAGCCAAACCAAAGGAAGCCAAGCACAATGCATATATGGGCATTGGCTTTAATCACTAAACAGAACAAATAAAGTAGCAATTCATTCATTTTACATCCGTAATACTTCCCTTCTTTTATTTCCCTCAGGGCATCGTCAAATAAATGCACTGCTTTATTTAAGAAAGATGCAAAAGAAGTCAAAATCTGATCTCTATTCTTGGTGCTTGGAAAAAACACATACCTCTATAATGCATGTGTAAGAAACATTGTCAAATGTACATTTAACATATTTCTAGCATTCCGAATGTTTTTGCAATATATTGTTTTGATACAGTATTTATTAAAATGGTATATATAGTAGGTGAAACAAATCCATTCCTTAGATTTTTGAGGACTGGAAGCGAAGGAGAATGAAAAATATAGGGTAGATTCCTACATCTAGAAGACTGAAATCTCCAGAAATGTCCAGGTTGTGCCCATTGTGTGTTCTAATTCTGCTACTTTTAAAGGCTGCATATCTGAACTTCTGTAATTCAAGAATTGGAAAGTGCAGTGCGATTCATTCTCTTTCATTTAAATGATGGCTACCTACACCTCTATCAGGTGTAGGTAGCCATCAAAAGCTCAATACTGAGGAACCTTTAAAGAAATAATTCTGAAATCTCTCATCCAAAAGAATTGCTGCCTGGGTTCATTTTCTGTGATAAGCTAACCAAACAATAACAGGACCTATCTAAAAGGTCAATCATTGTTAAAGAGTAATAGGTATATTGTAGTAAGCTACAAACCACAATTTTCCAACTATAATAGCTAGATCAACAGAACATGGCAACTCACAAACACGTATATTATGGTTTAGCATGTGCATTGGTAGATGTGTAGCTCCTTTTTTCCAGCACACATATAAACAAGATGTTTTGAGTAAAAGCACTCACCATGTTGACTGGATTTACTCTGTATGAAGTCATAGTTTATTCATTATTTGCATCCTACAGTCACATCTTTATCACATTTACTTCTAGGCTTTGGCAAAACTGGCCCATAGGGATTCATGGGTTCATTCAACAACTGTAGTGTTCACTTAATGACTGTTACTAAAGTGATTATAAAATCAGGTTGGTCGCATAACTTACCATCACAAGTTAAAACCATGATGGGCAGGTTCCATTACAGTCACTCGAGGACTACCTGTATGAATACGATACAGATCATGGACTGGTTCCAGATGTAGTCTTTCTCAAAAGTAGACCTACTCAGCTCAAACTGTACAAAAATAGTTGTAAGTAATCTTGGCTCAAATGATTCCTTAAGTCTATTCTAGGCATGATATTGGATTGAAAAGGCTATTAAGGAAGACTTCATTATACTTGCAAGCCATCTAAGCTTAAATGCTATCATAATTATGTGTCTGGGAACAGTAATTCTACAGCCTTACTGAAATAACCTTTGTACGAGTTCTATAAATAATCTGTCCCCAAGAGGCTAACCGAAAATGTTAATATTCAAAGCAAGGAAGGAAAAAACATTCATTACCTTGTTTTAGACACTAACTTCCTACCTCATGTAGGAAGTATCGTTTCCAGTCTGAACATCAATTTCTATAGGTTTTTTTCTCCCTCATGGTAAGATACTCTTAAGTTTTATTGCTTTTTCTGTATCTTTTGAAGCAAATATTTCTTTAGAAATGCAGAGTATCAGGGATGTCACAAATCACTTCCTATTCTGTGAGTTTCTGCTACAGTACATGAAAAGTTAGCACAAATCCAGTCTGCCCCATTTCCTTCTACAAAGTTGCACACTTACAAGAGCTTGTTTATGAGCTAAGCATCATGCACTTAGCAAATGATTTGCTTTATATTAAGCTGTATGGTTAGCATGAACTTGTAACCATACAGCACACTTACTTCAACAGTCTGCAGATAGCTGGTTTACAGATAAAGTTGTCCTGGAGGGATACAGCAGACTCAGTCAGAACCCCTTCACTTCCTTCTGGTATATCAATTTATAGAAATAATCTTGCCAGGTAGAACAACGATTAGAATGCAGTTTTGCAGGCAAACTCTACCCACAACCTGGAGTTTGATCCTGATAGGGCTCAAGGTTGACTTAAGACTTTCATCCTTCCGAGGTGGGTAAAATGAAGACCCAAATTGTTAGGAGTAATATGCTGACTCTGTAAACGGTTCAGAGAGGACTGTAAAGCACTATGGGGGATTATATCAGTCTAAGTGCTATTGCTATTACACAAGGAAAGGATAACAAATATTGCCTGTCATTGTAGCCGCATTATTGGAGAGAGAACCCTTGAGAGTAGTCTCAAATGTAACTATTTACAGTTCAAAAAAACCAGCTATTTGGATTCATCCCGCCTTTATTCTGAAATAAGGCTACAAAATTGAAACGTGAGAAAATTGGAAGTTCCTAATAGATTTTCAATTCAGTTGATATCTTCGAATAAAAATATAATTTCCAAATTTAGGGCCATATAATTCAGTTACTGAATGGAAATCAATCTTTCCAAGCATTCACTGAATTTTGAAAAGTAAAATGAAGAGTAACAGAGACTCATCTCAGTAGATTTACACAGTACCTTAGCTGTATACAGTAGTTTACACGACTGTCAATATATTCACAAAGCATATGTTTTATAAGCTGAGATAATCATGATCCAGGCTGTGCATGGGTAAGACAACTAGCCCAAACTATATGAAGACAATAAAATCTGATGAAATAAAGCACTGAAAAGCAGGCTATAAATTTAGATTTTTTAAATGCCAGTTTATTTCTCTGAACAATTTCGTATACGATTCACACATACACCATTTTTCTTTATTCTCAGAGATGCTGTAAATGTCAATTAATTTTTAGCAAGTGGATTTCAGTTCTACGATACCCCAAACTGCAAGAAACTCAAACAAAATAATCTGCATAAATCTAACTAATCTTCTCAACAGAAAGTTAGCACTCACATTCTGTAGGCATCACATATACTCAAGTCTTTGTTGCAGCTTTTTTAAAAAGCGGATTCTTCCCACTTAGGAATTGTTGAAAACTTTTAGACATTATTTTTGAATTTCTGCAAAGTTTGGTGTTCCTAATATAATCTTATATCAGAGTGTCTTCATTTTTTTCTACTATTAGAGAAACATTTCAGAGGATTTTGCTGAGTAGGAAACTTCAACATCAGCTTTAATGTCTAGTGGTCCAATTAACAGTATATGGCTTACCGCATTTCATACTCATTACCAATTTAGTTTTATATTACAGGATACAAGTGATTGGTTTAATCCATTGAGTTTCATTAATTAATGGTTAAGCATAGTATGTAAACTGAGTTAGACCAAAGCATGATAAACAAGCTAATCACAAATTAGGAACTCAAAAACAATTTTGTATATTCAAACAAATTGTGATTAGATGTAAACAATGTGGTTACACATATTATATACTCATTGAGGGAAGCAAAACTTACCAAAACTCACATTAGTATTACTCACTGTATATAGGAAGAGTTTTGCCTTATCTTTAGGCCAATGATAGAACTCCACAATTGTCAATTCCCTAAACAGAGAGCTGAATAGTCAATAGTGGTCTATATTAACACTTGTTTCAGTATAGGCCTATAAGTAAGCTTCATCCTTTAATTCACTTTTTCAGGCTGAAGTTTTCACACAGCTACCTTAATCATTTTTGGCCTTTATTCAAAGAAACCTCTTCCTGTCAAATCAGCTTGCAACATACAATTTTGAACAGCATTCCAGCAGTTGCATTTTAAAAGTTTATGGGGCCAAGAAAAGAAGACAAGGCCCGAAAGAGGGAAAAATAAAATGAGAAATCCCAGCCAAATATTAATTTTCAACTATATCTGTAACAAGTGGCATGTTGGAATGCAATTTTAATCCAGAATAGCACAATTGCACAATACTCATTAACTTTAGTGATATGTAAAATGGCCTCAGTAGGTTAATAGAAGCCAGGCAAAGACAGGAAGATAACATGCTCATCTAAAATTTTAAAATCTTTAAAATCACAAAACAATCTAGCTGGAATTCAAACATTTATGTGATGTCTGCCAGATTTTATTGGTAAACTGCATTCTGCTTGCAAATGTGGAAATGACTAATTGATGTCATCAAAGTCTCAAGTGTGTTGCACACAAGCTATACGGTATCCCATTGTGTTTTAAATCTTTGGCTGGGGAGTAATTTTCCATTAGAAAAAAAAACCAAAGCAAGAACATTAGGACTTACCTTTCTCTAAAAAAGACATCTTTAATTCCAGGATGACCGTCCATGGCCCTCCCAGCTTGAAGAACAAACTATGAATACAGGCAGCTGTATCTCACAATAATTTGGAAGTAGAAAATTTTGAGTACAGCACTCTTTTCAAATGTAGAGATAATGTAGGCACCTCCTCCTGGGTTCACACAGTAGCCAGTCCTAGTCAGTGCCAGTAGATACAAAAAGAGTAAACTCTCAGACATTTTGTTGCTGGATGCCATAGGTTTCTGCTTAACTTCTAGATGAAGTCTTTAGGAGAACTAGCACTAGCAAAGGTGAAGAACCATCAATATGCTAATGATACTCAGTTATATTATCTACCACTGGAAGGGATTCAGTAGCAGTCTTGACCTGGAGTCTGGGGGCTATTAAAAGTCTATACAGGGAGAAACAGGTTTAGAACTTTACAGAGACGCTATGGATTCAAAGTTTGACAGTTCAGAAACAGTTCATTTTTTACTCTGAATGGGACAATGCTTCTTCATATGGAGCTAGACCACAATTATGGGTCTTCCTTTGGAACAGGAGGTGAAGGCTATTGTCATAAGAGGCTCTGGATCTTTCCTTGTTGTGCAGGAGCTGTGCTGGCTGTCACTTTGCTTGTAAGTGTACTTCAAGATGCTGGCTATCACCTTTCATGGCTCATAGTCTAGATATCGCTTTTTACCTTCTCCAGGTTGAATCTGCCTATGATGAATCCACATGCACTTCATGCTCAGCCTTCTTAGTGATGGCCCGCTCTTCTGGAACGGTTTATTCCTGGATATCTGGACCACACCCTCCCTATGGCTTTTTTCAGAGCTATTAAAACAGACATTTCAACTGAACATGAGTAAGATTATTCTACTCTTAATGGTGGCCCATTAGTGATTGATTATAACCGATTTATGCTTTTAATCACCAAATATTAATACCATAAGCCACTCAAAATAAAACATATCAGTTGAATAAATGAACAAAACAAGTCACAAAATGATACATTCCAGAAAAGGGAGGATGATTAACAAGGTGGGGAAACGTATCTCTCCCTTCAGTTTTAAAAAAGCAACCATAGCACAAAATGAAGGAATATAAACTTTGCTGCTAATGTCACAGAGCCTAATAGCAAGCTCCTATCAGCAAAATAACTTGGTAGGTTAAAAACTATGAGTTTTTTGATAATCACAAATTTCATGCAATCCTATATTTAATAAATAAAACCAAAAGTTAAGTAAACAGTATCAACCATACCAAAATCTGCTTAGGACAGCATAAAGAGAAAAAAAACAATCTAAGATTTGCATTTTTCTTCACAAAGGAGAAAACAGCTGATACAAAACAACGTTAAGATACTGTTGAGATCTAAAGCTACCTGAGAACGAACAGGGGAAAAAACCCCCAGCAACCCCCCTGCATTTCTTACTTTTGTTCTATAATCCCTGCTCTCCCAAAGCATTCTTTCTACATGAAAGTATTTTAGGCCTTCAGAAGCCTAGACAATTTTGCATATTATAAGGACCATTTTATTTCCTTTTTAGGAACATGCTAAAAGATTTCTGAAGGTTTGGTGCCCATGGCAGTTGGCAGCTGCAAACATCCGACTGAAAGCCCCATCTGCTGCTTCACAGCTTCCAGTCGAGGATGTTTACAATCGCTCACTGTCAACAGAAATATTCATTCCTTGGTTGTTCTTGTTGTTTTCTCATTAACCTACAACTAGATCCAGGCAGGTTGATTTAGAGATTCATCATCCTCATCTGCGCTTCAGGTTGCCATTTCACTAGAGCGGTTTCCAAAAATTCTATTTGCAGAAATCTACTTAACCAATATGAAGTATCCCAAGTATAAGGTCCCTATTGAGTTAAAAGATGTGATGAGTAATATATTCAGCTGATCATTAAGATTAATCTTCAAGAAAAACAGTATTCACTTTACCCTACTCGGACTGATAGTTGCAAAAATATCTAATGAGATATCAGATACTCTTAATGTCTCCATTAATTTTTAAATAAGTTTTATACTCACAGCTTTGTAATAACCCTAACGTGTATTCAGAATATCAAACCTGGATTACTGTGAACAATCGTAATTCTCTTTTTGAAGTCAATGTAAGCACTCCTTAAAGATGATTTTGTAAGAATTTATTGTTGCAACAATTACAATGAACAAGAGTGGCAAAATAAAGGCATCTGAAAGATACTGAGCCATTCTCCTCCTCCACCAATAAAATATTCACAGTGAAAGCTGATACACAAAAAATGTTTTAGTTATTTGAAAGGCATAGCCGCGCAGGGTTATTTGCTTCAACTGATAAATGTAAAAGATTCTCATAAATCACCTCTTGGAAAAGACAAGGTCAAATTCTCTGCACCAAGGTTGAGAAAACTTGTCCTTCAAGAGCAGATGAAAACAAGCTAAATTGTACTAGAAATTGATTCCTTTTATTCACCACTAAAGTCAAAGCTATTAAAGTCTCCTAGGGAAACCACATTTTTCTCAATGAATCAAGTCGCTAAGGGAACAAAGCAAACTTCCAGGGGCATGCATTCCAGGCGTTCTTAGCACTTGGCATCCTGATAGCATTTCAGAAAAGGATCAACTTTCTGTTTTAGAACAATTTCAACGTAGTTTTGGGGTTCTAGCTGGGGTACCCAGTTTGATATATAGAATATGGAGGACACATTTTTTTCTGTGCTTAAGCCTGAAAAACACCCAGAAGTTTTAAAAGTATTAATGGAGATGAAATAAATGAATAAAATGCTACGTTGTTTTTATCTAAATAAGGAATACCAGCAGCAGGTTTTTCTACTTTATGCTTCCTTAAAAAAGTTAGCCTTTGTTCCTACAAGTATATAATTTCTAATTTGCTGGGGGGCGGGGAAACATTAGAACTCATTAGCTGAAGAGCATTATGTCAACAATGCTCCATTTCATTTTCTACATGTATGGCTCCTCTTTGACGTCAAACAGATTATATCTGTAGCAAAGTCAATAGAAGGTTATGTCTAAAGTGCTTCAGTTTTGAGCATACAATTGGAGTTCCATTATGCAGGATAACAGTATAATAATATGCAATGTTTTCCTGCCTTGTTGACTTTAATCAATGAAGTTTGTTGCTTTTGTTAAAGTTTGTAAATGCTGTCTCAGCATTTCAGCATTCTAGACAAGCAAAAGTGTTCATTTTGGAGGTGGCTGTCAAAGATTCACACCCTTAGCTATGATTTATGTAGCAAGCAATTCATATATAAAAAATTAACTGCTTTGCAACTATTCCTATCTTAGAAAAAGAAAGCAAGTAAATTATTTGTCCAATGAATTGGAAGGCAATTCTAATAAAGTAGCTTAGGGCAGGGGTCCTCAACCCCCGGTTCGTGGACCAGCACCTGTTGTGCCCCACTCCCTCAACAGCCCAGCTGCCAATGAGGAGTCGGATGACAAGGGGATAGAAGTGCCTTCTTCCCTTGCTGGGCCAAGGCTGCAAGTTTCCTCCCTTGCCATGCCGGGCCTTGTTCAACCACCCTTCCCCAGTTCCTCCTCATTAGACATTGCAGGGGAGGAGGAAGCTGGGCCAAGAGGGGGGAGTGGAGCTTGGCTTGGAGCCAGAGGCTTCAAGGGAAGAAACGGCTGAAAAGTTCATAATGAAAATCCTAAAGCTCAGCTGGAGACTCTCATGGACGCACGCACAAGATGTAGACTGGGATGGGATGCTCAGAGGGAAGCTGACCATCCCATTGGGCGATATTGACGGCATGGCCAGCAACCCCACCATCAATAAAGGAAAAAAGTTCAGGCCCTTTTGAAGCAGGCAACTATCACTCCCGTGTGGATTCTTGCATCTTGGACTTCGGATTTCTTGCTTTGTGTTTCTTGACACTTGGACTGTATTCTGATGAACCCATTCCAGGCAGACCACATTTGCCTTCGACTACACTTCTAATCTGGTATCCTGTGTATGTATGCTTGTGTGGACACCTTGCTGTTTGTGGCTGCAGGCCAGCAATTATTATCGGCAATAGAAAGCCTGCCCTTGTTATCTTTGGCAGGAAGCCAGCGTTACTTGATGGTGATTTTAAGCCAGGCCCAATTACTCGTGACTGGAAGCCAGCGTATCTCTTGGCCTTCTGCTTTCCCCCAGTGCAGAGCTGGATTAGAACAGCACAGGTTCGTGGCATGCCAGCAACCGGGCCGAGCAAACAAACCAAGCCCTGGTTCAAACTAGGCCATTCAACAGTTAGTGCCATCTTCTGAGACCTTGCCAAATACCAAAGGCATTAAATTGTACTTGTCCTTGCTCTAAAAAATTTGGAGAAGTCTTTTTAAAGTTTTTTAAACTTAAAGGAGAGAGAATGAATTTTTAAAAAGCTGTTAGTTTACATCCTGGTAATCACTTTTTTTGTCTCACCAGGTGATTTGCACCAAACTGACTTTGGGCTGGGAAGCTAAGAAAGGTCAGGCCATTTTGAAGTTGGACAAGATACCATCACAGAATTCCACAACTATATGCTAAACTGGCAAATCAAAAAATATTTCAATGGAAGGCTATAACAAACAACTTATGTTATATAACTTAGAAAATTGTATGTCATGCCCAAGTAATTATTAGCAATCAAGCACCACCCATGGGTAACCCATGGTAAAACATTCAGAGGTTTTTACATTTTTTTGATTTTGATAAATATAACTGTTCGGGGGGAGAAACAAAAGAAGTTTCCCAAACAGTAACATGGATTATTACAATCAACTGGATTATCACTGTCTTTTCATAGAAAATATTTCATTCCTTTCATATAAACATTCCCAACAAAAATTAAAATATTTTTAACATGGGAGGCTTATTTTATGTTTTGTTTTAATATTCCTTGAACCATTTATTTGTCCACTGAAAGATTTCTGGAAGTGGGAATATTACTGTCCCTGGTCAATACATGTCATACAATAATTTCATTAACTATGCATCTGCACTATTCAATTCATATTTTCTGAAATTAATTCCGTAATGTTCACAGGTAGATGTTTCAAAAGAGAACGTAGAGTGTGGAACATAGGAAACATGGAGTGACACCTACTGTTTTAAGTGCTAGAACATTCATTAAACCCCAAGTGATCGAAATGAGCAAAATAAATTAAGTTTACTTGGCTGAAAAGTATCTAGCTGTTAAAAAAAATGAAATTCTTACTCACAAACATCCAGTCTTCTCATTTGAACACCTAAGACACCTCATACATTTTTAGGATCACTGTTCTTGTTAGCCAATCTCCTAAAAATCAAATTAAGAATAGTGAAATATTCATTACTCTATGCTTTCATGAGTTTGATAATCTTGCAGCATTAGTAAATTAAATTTTCCTAAGTAAACAAAGGGAACAGTGATGGACAAGAGAAAGTTTGCTAAATGTAGTGAAAATAAACGTACTTCCAACATTACTTGTATTAAATAATTGTAACGAGTCTTAATTCACACAGTGTTTTGTAATGTAGCAATTACAAAATAAGTCCAAAAGCTATATTTAGGCATTGAGTTAAACCATGAATTAAGTTTGCATGATTTTTTGTAGGTTAAGTTGTAGTAACGGACTACATGAGGGCTACAATTTAAATTTAGGATATTATATCAACTCAACCTGTGGATTGCAAATAAGATTCATTTAATAAGCGCAGTGACTCACTTAACAAGCGTGACAAAACGGTCATGGGACAAAACTCACTTAATAAATCATGGCTTAGCATGTTGTATTGTACGAGCCTAGACCTTATACAGGTAGTCCTTGACTTACAAACACAACTGAGCCCAAATTTTCTGCTGCTAAACAAGAGTTAAGTGAGATTTTTTGTCCCATATTATGATTTTTGTCACACTTGCTAAGTGAATCACTGCGCTTGTTAAGTGAATTGCGCAGTCGTTAAGCGAACCTGGCTTCCCCCATTGACTTTGCTTGTCAGATGCCAAACGGTAATAACATGACCCCAGCATGCAACTGTAATAAGTACATGCCAGTTGTCAAGTGTCTGGATTTTGATCACGAGATCATGAGGATTCGGTAACAATAATCAAGTGTGAAAAACAATTGTAAGTTACCTTTTTTCAGTGTCACTGTAACTTCAGTCATTAAATGAATGACTGTAAGTCAAGGACTACCTGTACAAACTTGATTACATGCATTTTCATGTCATGATATCAAATCCATTCTCCGTACACCAGTACAGAAATAATACAGTATATATGGAGTTGTTTTATGAACCAGAGCAGAATCGGAGGCATTTATTTGGAAGCAAACATCATTGAACTAAATTGGATTTGCTTCTTAATAAATTTGCACTGAACAGAGAGCGTCATTTTTTGAATTCTGGAGAACATACATTAAAAAGTATTTAATAAGCTTGATCTTAACAGTCTTCAAAATAAAATTCCAATATAAATTTAATCATATTATAGAAGATTGACTACTTATTAGAACTTGGCTCAGAACTTTCTTCTAATTGCCTATATATCTAAACATCTGTCTATTTAACCCAAGTCTTTGGGAAGAATTCATTAAGTGGCTAAAAATGCCAAATCCAGTCTAAACTATTCAACAAACCATTACAACTGGTATTTTAACACCAACAAACATCTGCCTTTTCCAGGTCTTTGAGAAGGACTTGATAGGTGGCAAAAAATGCCATATCCAGTCTAAACATCTGGCCGACTGTGCCACAAACCATAGTAATAATTAGCTATTCTCTTATTAAACCACACCAATATTTATCACTGCAGTCATTATCAGGCTTTTTAAAAAAATGAGTTGAGTATTCATTTTTTGAGTATTTTGAAACTTATACAGGGAAACACATTGGATAGGAAAAAAAACATATTTCTTACTGAAAAATATTCTAATGTGGGGTATTTACTGTAAACCCCTTTAACAGAAAGAACTCCTCTCAGATGCACCTTAGCACACTATATAGAAAAGCTTGAGGAGGAACAATAGCCTATAGCTAACAGCCTAGACATTTTAATAGTTCATTAACTAATCCCCCTCCCCTTTGAAGCACTGACAATATATTTGCAAGATCACGTACAATATTTCAAATTCTGTTAATATATTACACCCTTTATCCAGGTGCACCTGCAAGTTAACTCTTAGTAGAAGCTACATTATTAGCATGTGGGAAAGGTTCTAAACAAGCTTAAAGCATTCACATACAAAATCTTGCATGAGAGGAAAAATAACAGGCATGTTTCTTTATACAATAACTGAAATGCATGTTTGTGCGACAATTTGCAGCTTTAAAATCTGTGAAAGATTCACTCTGTCATTATACCAGGATGCTGCAATATCTACGGAATTCTCCTTGCTGCTCCCATGTCCCAAACATTTCATGGCTGAGAACTATATTGGAGCATAATCATTCATCTTAGAAGCAAGCAAACACATCCAGGTTATCCATTTTATCGTCTTCAACCACTATAAAATGTGGTTTAAGTGTTTATTTTTAACAGAGGAAAATGAAATGCATAGAGTGGGCCATGTTTAAATTAGCTTTCTTGATTGATATATTTTTCTCTGGAGGGGAGAATGCAAAATGCATCCAGATTGTCCCTCCAAAGGCAAAACTTACCGGTATTTTAAGCTGTCAGGTTTTAAAATATTTTGGCTTAGTCTGTTTACTTAAACCTCTGCTGAATTCACATATCATGACAAAATAAATGAATTATTTTCTTGGTTTTGATTCATTATTGCAAAATCTAGCTGCTATAATTTTGAGCTATGATTTATGGCTTAGCATATAATCAACAAGGCAGCACTTGTAAAATTATTTATAAAAGCCATAAGTCTCAACACTCAAAAAACAATGAAAATGGTCAACATATTACAAGTTAGTTGAGCTCTAAGCGCTCACAGCTCAGAAGATCTCATTACTTTTTTTTTAAGTTTCAGAAATTATTTAAAGTAAAAAAAAATGGACCTTTTTCCAAGTGCCCACAAAATCACATCATGGTACCAACTTGAAAAGGCTACTGACTATTCATTTAGCACTTTATATATATATTTAGCCACTGTGATTTATTCTACAAATGCAAAGCGGAGTTTAGCATACATGCACATAACCTGTAAGAATGAAAGAATGAATTGATTTAGATATACATACATACTTGATCATTTATTGCACCAGATATGTACACCGGAGACAAATTCCTTGTACGTCCAGACACACTTGTCAAGTAGATTCTGATTTCATTTGTTGTAAGTTGCCTAAAATAGCCTCACTGCAAAGTGGGCAGCAAATAAATGTAATAATAATAACAGGCAATAATGTAATAATAATTACAGGTAATAATGTAATAATGTAATAATAATCAATTTTCATTGAGATAGCTAACAACATCTCTAGGTAAGAAGTTTGAAAAGACTGATTTAAATGCCTAAAAATAATGTATACATAGAATTTTGAAAGTAACTTGGTTCATTAGCCTGGGAAATAATCTATTCAACCATATGAAACTATGAGCTCATAATGTTAATCCCCAAAAGTCTATTGGAAAGTTCCATCGTGTTCTGGGGGATTTATTTATACCAAGATTTAGCTTCAATCAGGTTGCTTTTCAAGCAAAACACAAAAACAGTTCTCATGTCTTAAAATCAAAGCACTGAAGTAAATATTACAATCTATCCTTCTCTTTTTTGGGGGGAGGGACGGAAATTCAGTTTTACTGATCATAGCAGCCAGGCAGAAGTAACATACACATTTTGAGGGACCTATGAATGAAATGATGAAATGCTTCACAACTAGAACTTGAGCCCCTAATCTTACTGATGACAATCAATGTTCTTACTTATGCATTTATATAATCATCATATTGTGAGGTGAGATTTTAATTATATATCTCTAGTTTTGGTGTCTTAAGTGTCTACTTTTATATGCACATATTTACATTAAATTACAATTACATTAATGTCAGGATAAAAAAAGCTCCAGTCATGTCAAACATAACTAGAATTTGGGGAGAAAATCTCCAAAATCTCTATAGCTTATTTATACTGGCTTAGAAATAAATAAAACCCAGGATCTCTTATCCA
>JANHFO010004846.1:53121-63995 GCA_032468095.1 Pareas carinatus | reverse complement strand
GATTCAGAACATTCATAACTTTCACTTTCACAGCACTAAGAAAAAAAAGGCAGTCGCCATGTTGCAACTTTGTATCTCTCGCTTGCACTCAGAAGGAAACTTTCAGTGCAGAGTTAAGCTTTAAAACAATGATACTCGCCCGAAATTCCACTTTCGCTCCGTCCGTTGATAACCTTTTAATTAAATAAATCCTTGCACAGAGGTGGACGCAGCGCCTCGCTCTGCAGCAGCAGAGTCGCTCCGAGCGCGGAGTGCCAGATGTCCCTGGGGAGCTCCACCCTTCCAGCCCCTGATTAAAACCAGGGGCTTGAGGGGACCTCAACCCTCGATCCGGCTCTCACTTTCCCCTCTTCACCCGAAGGGAAAGCTTTTCACCGCCTCACAGCTGTTTTTGAGCTGTCAGGCGGCTCTAACGCGATCTCGGAGCCGGCGGACCTGGAAAGTCCGTCTTTCGGCGTTGCGGAGCCAACCGGAAGTCCTAAATAAATAATATCTTAATAGCACCATATTTCGGTCTTGACAGTCCCATCACATTCAAACTGTGAGCCTGTATAAACACTTTCAAATCAGGAGCTGTATGATTTTAATCAGTTTTGAATCACATGAGGGAAGATGTGACAAAATAAGGAATATAACATTGCTCTGTGAGGTCTGTCTCATTTGTAGCTGCATGCAATGCACAGCAGATACATCCAGATTAACTTCTGAAGCAGCCCAAAGCTGGATCTGGCAAAAATAGTATTCATCAACTGCCTATCTAGTTTATTGTTTTTAATCATTGCTATGAAGATCATTGTTTTTACATGCTGTTATATAAAAGGCATATGCAGTAGATTTTCCTATGCACATTGTACAGTCAACAACTGATGTAAAAATGCTATTCAGATTTCAGGCTGTAAGTATAATTAGAAAAATACACTGTTTGTGTTTGATAAGTGTTAGGGGTTTCGATACACGTGTGCTGCTGTTTTAGGTGGCATGAAGCCTAAAAGCAAGTTTCCCATAAGGCCTCACTAACTTAGATATTTGCCTATCTAAACATTTTTCTGAAGACATTTCATTTCTGTGAGCCAGCATTCCCCCCTTGTTGCATTGTATTTCTTCAATCAGCTTCCTGTATTTTGCTTTCATTTCTTTCATCCTTTTATCAGGAAAAAATATCCACGATGAAATATCCACTGAAATTGCTGCCAGGGCCCATCTGTTTGAAAGACCATACTCAAAATTTGACTGTTTTTCAAATTAGATTTTAGCATAAACATACAAAAATGAATTGACAAAGGAAAAGACAATGTTATTAACAGCAATACAGTTACTTTTGTAACTCATTTAATCTTTTTATTTACACCACAATAATAGCAAGTTGTCATAATGTGGTACAAAATACTGAACTTCTATTAAAGTTGAGATTGATGTTGGTATAGTTAGAGAAAGACACCATTGGTTAAAAAAAGTAAAACAATATAACAAAAAACAGGAATGAGAGACAGGTAGGAAAAAATAACAAATTTCAAATCTACTAAGGAAAAAGTCATAATAAAATTTAAGTACAAAGAATATGCTACTACAATTTAAAGGGTTCATAAAATTAAAAACAAAACTCTGTCTAAATTACAGAGTAAACTAGCTGCTATCAATGATGACATATTAGGCGTAAAGCAGAATATAATAATGTTACAACTTTTCATACTACATATTTGAAATAAAATCTTGGATTAATAGTTTTTCAACCCATACATATAGGTTGCCACCAATGTAAAGAACCAGAAGTGGCCCATTCTTATCTCAAATACAGTGCGAAGCTGAGAGGGAACCAAGCTCAACTATTCCTATGAAGAAACTTTATTTTGTGCTGATACCAAGTTTTGTTTGAATTCAGTGTTTGCACAGTATATCACTGCTTAAATGCCAAAAATGCCAAAATTTCTTGATAATTTAAGAAGTAGTATAGCTGAGCTGAAGAGTTAACTCTTAAAGTCATTTCCAATTTTTTTGTGAGAATTAATATAAACTGAAATTAGCATAGATTTCCACCTTTCTTATTCCTTACAAACAAAAGCAGAATTCTTTATTCCTCCCTCCCTTAAAAAAAACACCCTGACAGGCAGTCTACTTGTGTGTTCAGCATAGTTTTCTAGAACATTTCCACATAAATACAATATATTCTATTATTGGTTTGTCACAAATGCAATTATTTTCTTTAAAATGACAATATTTAAGTAGTTCTTTGTCATTTTTAAATTTTACAATAAAAGTACAGATCCTTAATCAAATCACTCAATCAAACTTTTCTTTTTCTTTTCCATTCTTATTTTTCTGAGACACAAAACTTGTATATCTTGCTAATGCCACCAGAAAGCTTTTTCCCAGAGCTGCCAAGTGTGGCGTGCAAAATCTGTTTATGATATAAAGGCATGCCAACCTAATAGACCATGCAACCTCAAGGTATAGGAAACTTAAAAAAATATATTCATATATATATATATTTATATATATTTATATAGTATATATATCATACCCATAAAATATGGGCACAAAATTTTATAAAAGGAAAAATGGAATGATTTTTGATAATTCATGATTAATAAAAAGGAATGTGTGTATTGAAAATAAAATAATCATGATCTAATCTATTACAGGTAGTCCTTGATTTACAACCACATTTGAGTCCAAAATTTCTGTTGCTAAGTGAAACATTTGTTAAGTGAATCTGGCTTTCCCATTGACTTTGCTTGTCAGAATGTTGCAAAAGGGGACCATGTGACCCTGGGACACTGCAACCATCATAAATATGAGTCAATTAGCAAGCATCTGGATTTTGATCACATGATCATGGGGGTGCTACAACAATCATAACTGTGAAAACTGGTCATAAGCCACTTTTTTCAGTGCAATTGTAACTTTGAATGGTCACTAAATAAACTGTTGTAAGTCGAGGACTACATGAACACTGTACTATTATGTGAAATTCACTTTTAGATAATTCCATTTTAAGATGCTTCAATGTTGTAGTAGAATTGTAGTAAGTCGCCCTATACCTTAAAATTGTGTTAATCAAAAAACATACAGAATCCTGCTGGTGGAATTTAGGTACACCTTGCTTATTGAATATAAAAAGCCGATAATTAGAGATACATGTCTTACTCAGAATTAGCTCTTTGTTTATCCACAGAGCCCAGAAGTCTTTTATTAAATAAAAATCATTTCCACCCTCCCAACAGGCATATCTTTTCTCTCCTAGAATAACTGCAGAAGAAATCCAGTTTCAGGTTTAGAGTGAGATTATGGTATATCTATTTTACATAGAAATTAGTAAATTATAGAGCAAATTACATATACCAAAATTCTTTCTGACTTCAGAAAAGCTTTTCACTCCCAAAGATGTAACAATTTGAAAGTAACAATGAAGACTCTTAAAAGTAACATTAACACCATTGATACATACAATTTTTGTGACAAAAAATTATTGACAATTTTGATGTTCAAAAATAAAATAGATTTGAGATTATAGTAATCACAGAATTCATAACTTTTTATCAACTGCAATAACATAGTAAACTAAAATACAAAACCAAGTAATTTCACACAAAAATCTTTTTAGATTACAGCAGTAAAGCATTTTATAAAATATACATTTTATCTTTACCATCAAACTTACTCTTAAGAGTATGCTCCTGGCAATTCTAATGCCAAAAAGAATTCATCATTTTGAATATATTTGGGTTAGCAAGAATGAACACTAATATTGTAGTGCCTGTCTTAAAAATTGCATATCAACTTTTGCATTAAATAATAAAACTCTTCATAATGGAATGAAAGAAAAAAGCTTTTCAAAACTACCTAATTATAAATTGACTTTGTCAGTTAATATTTAAAAAAAGTGAAATTGCTTTAGAAAAAATTAATATCTTCTAATTTCCGTAATAAAAAATTTAAGCAGTTACATCTAGAGGGTTAACCTCTCTCATTTTAAAAAATAGTTAGAAGAAAAGAGATCATAGTGAAGAACAAATTATTATTATTATTTATTTTGAAGTAGTCTTTAAAAGGATTATTCAACTACAGTAATGTGTGTTTGCTCAGTATTAACTGTACCAACAGAATATTGCAATCTTTCAACTTATTTATTTAAATTATTAATGCCTATAATAATCCTTGTCACTGAGAATATACATTACTCTATAATACTAGTCTTTTAGGAGAGGAATGTTTCTCATTTTTTTAGGTAGCATAACTACAACTGGAGAACTGAAAAATTATACAATTAATTTTTGATCTTAAAAATGACTGTGGAATTCTTCCTCTTGAGAAAATGATATTCTGAAAATAATACATAGTATATATCAGTCTGCAATATACACAAAATTATGAAAATGTTTTCTGTACAAAAATCTGGAAATTAGCAAACTTCAGCGTCCAAGGAGAAATTATGCATGTCCAGGAAATAATGTCTGGAAACACAGTTCTCAAATAAAAACCAAACATGAAAATCAATGCAAATAATTGGCTTTATCTGAAAACTAATGTGAAAATAAAACAGTAGCAAACAAATATTTGCCAGAAATATTTTGTTTGTTAAAAGAGGGTCAATAGTGAAGAACTTAAGGTTAAATAGCAATATGTATGGTAGTTGCCCAGCAGCTAAAATATTGGGCATTTTAAAAATGTTCCAAGTTGCAGTTTGAAAATGGGCATTTCAACTAGATCCCTTTCCTTAACCTTTCAATCCACAAATTCTTTGGAAGGAGTTTCCAAGGTTTGCCATTTATTCATATAGTTAATATAAATGCATTATAAATATTTAATTAATAACTTGTAAGAGTCATTTTCCTAAGCGTGGAATATATTTATATTATTCATTATACAGCATAGATAAATATTTATACCTAAAAAATTAAGCAATATCCCATGCGATCTGCTTTCAATAAAAAGCATTCCTTTTTTTAAAAAAATTGCAATTGTATCTGAGCATGCCTTTACAACCAAATTGATAATTTGTTTTACATAATCTATAGAAGATGTTGGATTTTTTAAAAATCAATGAATTTTAGAAACCCAACAGCATTTGCCATATTACTGGCAATTACCTTAATTTTTTTAAAAAAAATTAAATAGCAAGTAAAGAGAAAGAAAATAAGGTTGTAGACTGTTTGGGAGAAGCTCTGGCCTTTGCTTGTTTTAAATAATCATGCTAGCAGAAATCCTAGAATCTTTCTTGCTGAATGAAATTCTTGTGTTTCTCTGCCAGAGGAACTGCTGCAGAGTTCTTATCTTTAAGGCATATTTCCTAGAAATCTCAGTAAAAAGCAGCCACTCAAATCAGTCTATTGTTTTAAAAGGCACAAACTCTTCCAATGGTTTTGGCAATGCTATAGCCAATCCCTTTTCTCTGCTATCTTTTTTTTACACTCTCCCTCTCCACATTTATATAGTTTGAATGAATATATAAAAGTTTAGTTTTCTCTTTACCCTTCATAAGAAGAAAAAAATCCTCCTCAGGGTCTGAGGTTTGAAGAACTCTTATTCAAAGGATACAAGAACCACAAAAATACTGAAACAAAAGTAGAATTTAGCTTGAGTGGTCTGAATGTAATTAAATGTTAAGCACCAGTTTTAAAAGAAAATTGTCACAACCATGTTAAGTCTTTGATTCTGAAACAACAGCAAAAGCTGACAACTCTGCTAAATACTTCCCTGTTCTCTTGTCTCTCATTGAGGAAAAAAGGAAGATCACTCAGTGTGTCCGTAATTCATATTGCTGTTCTCCACCTGCATTGTTTTTGTTTTCCATGAGCATAATCCATACACTATGGAGAAATTAGGCTTTTTTCAATATGGCTGCCTTTCTGGAAGAAAATCAGGTCAGGATGCAGGTATAAGAAGAGAAAGCTTCTTTGCAGGCCTTCAAAGACAAGACAAATTTCACTGGAGCACTTCAAACCAGGAGGATGCTACAGAAGAGGATCCTCTTCCATAGGCTCCTCATCTAGCCTGTAAGTAATTCATTAAGAGGAATCAGAATAATAGAACTGCATGGGCCAGAATTAGATATATATGTTTATTAATTAATGGTTGTTAATAAGCATGCAAAGCAGTATTATTTTGGTGTGCTACTTAACACTCTACCACACTGTTCTAATAGTCATTAATATTATCTAGAGTCTGGAACTCAGAACTTCGTTAAGACAAACTGCTTCATATTTGGCACTCAAAATTTTAACAGTTGCTTTGAAAGAATCAATTGTTTACACTATCATTCCCTTGCAGGTTCTTATACTTGGTCATCTGTACCTTCATGTCCTTTTAAGAATCTTTTAGAGTTGAATAGTTTGAGTAGAAAGTACAACGCCTCAGTTTCCTAAGAAAGCATAGGAATATCAGGCCAAGCCAGGCATTTGTAGAGGGAGAGTTGTTGTGGTTAAACAATTGACCACTCACAAAAATAAAAGAAAAAAAAATGCAAACTTCTGATTGTACTACCTGCTCTTCTTTTTGCAAGGAAAAGGAAAAAAAACAAAAGAGAAACTATATTAATGAAGGTAATAAGAAAAAACAGACTACTGGGGAAAAAAGAAATTGGAGAAAACTCTCTAATGCTGCTGCTAAGTTGGTGGAAGGTGCTAAGGGAATGGTGGGAGTCATGGCCATGAAACACAAGCACTTGACACCAAATTTCCTGTCAGAATTTTACAAGATTCCGAATCTTCCATATCTTCCATATAAGTACAAATTCTGTGCATTGACCGTGAAGATGAGTCATTGGTTTGAGAAGTCAATTGTTAAATGACATTATTTATATTTTTGGCTCAGATCAAATAGAGACATTCGTCCTATGTGGCAAGGATAAAACTATATGAGCATTTTGAGATTTTTCAAGTGAGTCTCACTAGATTGCTCTCCTGACTTAGAACCACAACTGAGTCCATAATTTCCATTGCTAATGATCATGTGATCCACTGCAATGGTCATCTGAAAAAAGTCATAAGTTCAGTGCCTTGGTAACTTCGAATGGTCACTAACCCAATGGTTATAAGACAAGGACTTACTTTTCCAATTCTTTCCCTGGATTTTTTATTTGTTTTCTATTTCTGTTTTTAGATTTTAAGAGGTTTCTTTTACCAGTTTGTGTTCTGTCATTTGCAGCCCTGAATTTGTCTTTCTTTCTTCAAGCTAATGAATTAAATCTGAGGCTGAACTATCTCAAAGTCATCTTAACATATTTAGCAGTTTTGAACATTATTTTGTGCATAAAACACTTACCAAATGCTCAAATCAGCCCATTTCATATCTGTAAAAACACCTTGAAATGGAATGTTTTATGAAAATATGTACTCAAAATGATTTAGAAGAAAAAAGTTTGTATAGTCATTGTATATATGTATATTTGTTTATAATATTATTTAGAGGCTGCCTTTTAGACATGGCAGAAGAATAGAGTGAGAATTAAAACAGAGAGCTTGATGTAGTAATTAAGACATCAGGCTAGGGATGGGGGTTCTAGTTCCACCTTAGATGCAAAGCCATCAGGGTAAGCTTGACCCAATCACTCTCTCAGCCCTAGGAATAGGGCAATAGGAAATCACTTCTGAAAAATATTGCCAAGAAAACAGTCACCAGGAATCAGCACTGACTCAAAGGAACCCCCCACTCCAAAAAAGTAAAGAATAAAACTTACTTTTTCTCAGGAAGTGGTTTAACTCCCATTGACAAAGATGCCATTGCTGTAACGGTTTCCGCTTCTTCATTATCACACTTCTGTGCATCTATCAAAGAATAACTGGCTGTTGAAGAATAACGTTGGAGCGAATGCCAGTATTTATCTAAAGGAAAATTTAAGCCATTATAGAATTCATTACTATCATTTTTCTATTAAACAAAAGAAAGCTGCAAAATGAAACAGATCTAGGAGATTCTTATTTCTTTGAGGCTTTACAAAATATATGTAAATGAAGTAATAATATATGTGTCTATTTTACTGCAGCTCCATTTACCCTCTACTCTGTTATTTTCTTGTATCCCTTTTATAAATGAATAAAAAGGATACAAGAAAATAACAGAGAAGAGGGCAAACTGAACTGCAGTATAATAGGAAGACATATTACTTCCTTTACATATTTTTGTCTAATTTACTGGAACTATAGAAATGTTCCAAGGGCTTTCTGAAAAAATAAAGAAGTAAGGAATACTGATTATACAAAAATATTTTGTAAGATAATTTCAGATATAACATTGGAAAGTTATATCAGTCAGGTATAACTGATCAACAAAAACTCAAAGCTAAATAAACAAATATTATGAATCACTGTAGCTATTAAGCATATAACATGGTTGTTAGGTTGTTTAGTTTGCTGGTCAGAAGATCACAAAAGATAATTGTATGACACTTACATACCAGTTGCTAAGTGTCCAAATCTTGATCATGTGACCATGGCAATACTGTATAAATCACTTTTTTCAGTGCTGTTGTAACTTCAAAGGGTCATTAAATTAATGTTTGTACTGTAAGTCAAAGACTACCTGTATTATATCTTGTTTCCAACAAAGTAGTGAATAAGGTGCCCCATGGCAGTCTGATTAAGAATAGAAAAAGCGAGTAATTAAATAGAAATATAGCTGTCTTGAAAATCTTAGTTCTTGACTTTCGGCGGACGACACAGCGCAGAAACAGGAGGCTTGGGGAGCTCCCAAGCTGAACTGTTTGACAGTTTATAGATTGGAACAGCGCTGACTCAGTTCCAGGCCCAAAGTTGCCTTGGAGAGGCAACGAAGCAGAGGGGATGTTCTTCGGTCTTGGGGGTGGCAGCGACTATCCTGGGACCAAGAATTTAGCCACAGACAAGCCGAGGAGTGACAGCACAGCGGTTTGAATCCAAACCGCAAAAAAGCACTAAAATCAACAAACAACTGTCTGGCTTTAAACATTCCTACTTCAGAAAGACTTTTTTTTACCTGATTAAAGAGAAGATTAATTTAATTTAATTTAATAATTTGATTTATATACCGCCCTTTTCCGTGCAACGGACTCACGGCGGTTTACAGCCAACAATAAAACAGTGCAGTACAAAAATCTATAGAATTAAAACAAAATTAAAAGCAAATATTATAAACTGGCAATATTAAAATAACAAATTCTTGAAACCAATTTAAAATCTAATTCATTAAAAACAGGAATGGAGGAGGGGGGCAGGGCTAGGCATCCTACCACCATACCTTTAATATTAGTGAACAACAACATTTGCCTATCCAGGTCCTTGGGAAGGACTCAATATGTGGATAAAAATGCCAAACCAGTCTAGACATCTGACTGACCATAATAATATCAGTAGCTGGGAAAGCAAAACTGAAAAGGGAATTCATGCAACACACTTTTCCACTACTTTCTTGCCTGAATTAGATGAATTTGTTTCAGGGTGATATAATCATCCAAAAGCTACTATTGTATCATAACTTCCATTGGTCAGACAATATCTACCCAAGCAGTTCATGTTTTTCATCAGTTTTTACTCAAGGGTGAAAGAGCGAAGTATGACTCATTTGACCCAAAGTGCTATTGTTAGAAGGCCCATCCCTGCCTTGCTGAGGCATGAGGAAGATTTGGAACTCACCCATTGCAACCTTAAGGTACTATAGAATGCCTCAGTTTGCAGTGAGGAAATTTGTGGATCCAAGAGACCTCTTGGTTAAAACTTTGGTAACCAACTGAAATGCCCAGTTGTCCCAAATCGCCAGTTGATTGGCTCCTAAGTATCCGCTGCCAGCTTCTTTAGTTGATTGTTTGGTTTACTGAGCCCAGAGGTCCATGCAATTTTCTTGGCAAATTTCAGAATTGATTTACCTTTGCCTTCTTCCTAGGGCTGAGAGAGACAGAACCAAGGTTACCCAGCTGCCTTTGTCCCTTAGGCAAGACTAGAATTCATAACCACCCATTTTCTTTTTTTCTTTATTAATTAGACTGGATACAAACCAACTGCTTGTGAAAATTTATTAATAGCCTAGCCAATTCAAATTTGGCTGAATACTCTCCATAGCCAATCTTTTGGTAGGTCTAGAGGAGAGGAGAGCATAAAGCATATCAGCTCTTTGTTTTGAGCAACAGTAAGCAAAACTTTCGGTTGTCTCTTTTCTAACTTAAAACAAATGGATCCAATATTTTGCATTACTTTTTCATGTGTTCCCCTTTCTCAAGGCTGAATAACGTTTTTTAAAAGTTCTTTCTTAACAGTTTGATCACTCCTCCCTTCCCAAGTCTAGGTCTGCATTCTTTCCCACAGCCTTAGGTCTTTCAGAGACCTCCAAAAATCATTATCAAATTGGAATTTTTGATTCAAAATACATTTCTCTGGATAATTTATATGAATAGCAATTAAATTTACATGCAAATTAAACTGTTTATTTTTGTAATACTTTTTAACCACACCTATAACTTTTGGGAAATTGGCTCCAGTAGACATCCTCTGCTTGTACAAAGTTTGTACCTTTGTTGTATGCTACTTTATTATTAGCAGTAGTAATAAAAATAATAAACACAACTGATGGAAATTGAGTTTTAATGGTATGAAGAATTGCACACATGATGCCATGCATAATCCAGAATAGATTTATTACAGATTTTCATTTAAAAGACATATCAAAGGGGGCTAATGAGTTCAGTTAAGTGTTATTAAATAAATGGGCATTTGTATGTATATCAAGTGTTTGTGGATGAAGGAGTAACTTCTGCCCTTGAATGCCTTTTTCTAAATTGCAATAGAAGTTCTTTGATCTAATTTTCCTCAAAAATTTCTTACCTGGAGAGAAGACTTCCTGTTCTGGAGGCAATAGGACGTGAGAGAGCGAGCTCTGCCTCTCACGCCTGAAACCCGCTTCTTGGGGGG
>JANHFO010004844.1:53913-65422 GCA_032468095.1 Pareas carinatus | reverse complement strand
GAAGCCTCTGCTGTCTAGATAATAAATAGCCTTTAAGAACCAACGTTCGTCTGGATTGTTTATTCCCTCTGGCTGGCGGAGCTAATGTTGAAGTGACCCTTGACACTGAGGTCTTGTAAGGTTACTAAGACGTCACTAAGTTAAGCTATATAAATGAATGGAAGACCCCAACTTGGGACTCGCAGACAATAGTGAACGAGATAGTGTCTTGAAACCTCAGTTGCTAAAAACAAAATAAAAAATGGGATATTGTATATAATTATGTATTATCATGCATTGTATTCCCTTGTGCTACTATATATTGTACATAAGTGCTTAGTAATATAGGCCTTTACCTTTTTCCTCTCTCTCTCTCTTTTTTTCTTTTTTTTCTTTTTCCCCCCTTATAATGATATAAATGGACTATGCTTCCTTTTTTGTCTTGATGAAAACGCAATAAAAAGAATTAAAAAAGAAAGAAAAAAAGAGGAACATTTAGTGGCAGGATAAAGATGATTAATAAGGATAGCAAATTTCATCTGAGTTTAGTTTTAAGGATATGTGGAGCACTTTACCAAAAGATCAAAGAACTGATTTTTTTTAATGAAAAAAAGGAAGGATGGCTTTATAAAGTTTTTATCCTACCTATATTATCTTTATAAATAAGCTAGCTAACAAAGTGACTGTGTTCACATAACGCACTTACCCATTGTTAGCTTTTTGTGGTTCACTCCATTCACCCAATCATCTAATCTGACATAGCAGGGAACCCAAAAATAACCATAATGATTTCACACAACATAAAGGTTGAATTCATATCTACATATAAACCCTAAACTATTAGTTTTAGATTAAAACTATATTTTTAGCCCAGTATCTTATTTAGTGAACCCATACAATTGCATCCAACAAATCAGAGTTACATCAAGTGAGTTTTGGAGTAGTATGAATACAGCCATGTTTGAATTTGCCATTTTATCCTCGTCTGTGGTGAGAATTGAGCTATCCATTTCATTTGCATTACTATTTATTCAGCACAGTTTTCTAGGGCACAACACACTAGTCTTAAATGTGGTTGCTAATTTGTATGCAAACATATCCAATGTGTCATCTGACTCTTAGAAAACAGGGAAATATTCCAAGCCCATTAAAGGATCTCTATTCTGGAGCCAAGGAACTTTAAAGTGTATTTGCTGACAGCATTGGTTTAATTTCTTTAACAAAAAATAAACCGGTGATAGAAGTTGTGTTATTGCTGCTTGCACAAAAACCCTTGAGCAGAGAAAATCAAATCAAAGAACTAAAACACTGTTGCCATTGCATTTAACCAATAAGGCTTCCTGAAATGTTTAAATAACTTGCTTCAAAAATATATCAAATGTGTCTTCCAATTTGCTTTCAGCAAATGGCACTGCAACTTTCACATGCCTTTTTCATGGCCTTGAAGAGAGGTAATGATGAAACATTGCAGTCAGGATTTTTTTAAAAAAATGAGCAAATGGATCTGCTTCTGGACATATTATTTAAATACTGTGAATTTATGAGGTTGTTTTCTCTAATGTTTCTGGCTGATTGGTGAGAGAGCTAAGCAAAATAATATTAGATTATGTATGGCATTTGAAACACAGCTATTATGTTGGACCAGTTTAACAAATAGATGGTAACAAAAGGCTAGAGAAAAGTCTGAGTTTTTCTAGTCACTTGAAGGTTTTCAGCCTAGATAAACTGATTCTCATCTGAATTTTAAACTAAAAAATGAAATTAATTGAAATTTATTTGCAATCTAATAAAAGTAAAGTCTACTTCAAGTTGAAATAAGTACAGTTTGCATCCAAATATATTTCTTGGCAGCAGTACATAAGTACTCAGTCTACACCACTAGTTTACCATCCAAATAGTAACCAGTTCTGATCTTAATTACTGTTTAACCCAGTTAGGATCAAAGAGGTACTGCCACTGTCAAGAGTTATTCCATGTAGTACAGAACAAAATAAGGTATTTAAAGTTTTGATATATACTGTAAATTATTAATTCTTTAAAATACCATAAAAGGAGAGCAGTTAATTGCTGATGATATGCTAACCTCCAACTGACTGCAGTTATTAAGTGGGCTAATGCAAAGATTAATTCATAAAATTGTAGAATCGTGTGTTTGTGAATTAAAAAGTATCAGTTTACAATCAGCAGACCCTTAATTCACCATCATTTTAAAAAAGTATTGATGACATGAACTGTAATAACTCAATGAGACAATGGAACATGCCTAATCATGGGAGCAATCCGGATGTGAGAATAGCATAAGGGCTTTACCTATCTACATACACACATATATACATACATACATATTTAATACATAAATATGAATTCTGGATATAGTTTAGATGGTTTTCTACTTTAGTCATTCTATAACAATAAATACAATTCATCTCATTGACTCTGCTCCCCATTGCTTTCTTGGATTAAAACAGTTTAAAATCCAGATCTTGTGCAAGGCTTTTTCCTGGCAGCTTTTCTTTTCTAACTCTTTCATTAAAAGGGCAGAACACCAATAGTTGTATCCGTTCTTATTCTCCATCCAATCTCTTGAACATTTAGAAAAATCAGAATTGGGGTAAGTTGAAATATTTATATTTGCTATAGGCCATTTCAGTCCCAAGTATTTCCTTTTATGGTTTCAAAGTGAGGTGTGGCTGGGCCCCATTCTCTTGACTTTTCATAAATGCTTGAAGATCTGGGTCTGGCAACTTGCTTGGGGCCATGGGGCTGGCTGGAGCCCTGAAGTCTCAACCCTGCTTGTTTACTCTTGAATTTTATTTGTTTCTAATTGTTTTTATTACAATATTTATATACCATTTTTATGGCTAGTTATACATCGCCCAGAACTGGTCTATGAGGGAGATGGGTGGTTTTTAAAAGAGAGAGAAAAATAGGAAGGGGGGGAGGGAGAGGGAGAGAGAGAATTGAGTAATTTTTTTCTTAGATGTCTTTGTTATTTGCAGATATATGCTATCTTCATGTTTATTGTCTGTAAATCTACAGCTTGTGGATATTACTGCCAACTATTCCTTTATTCCTTAAAACGTGATAATAGCTGAGTGCAGAGATCGCCAACCAATTACAACTTCTTGCTTTTTGCCCCTCCAAGCTAGCCAGTAATTGGCCCTGTGTTTCTACAGCTACCTCCTGTGCTAAAGTAACCAAAATTCATTTCTCTAAAAAAATAAAATGCTAGTGTCTCTCCATCCCCATCCCCTCTAACCTCCTATCCCCAAGTCAATATATACATATTTGCATATCCCCAAGTCAATATATACATATCTGTATGATGGTTGCAATGTATCTCAAGTTGTTAAAGAAGTGAGTCTCTGGGTTGGAAACCTGTTTTTAAAATGTAAACAAATGCTTTAAATAGGCTCAAAGCTTCTGGGTAGCCATGGCACCAGACCTCCATGGCATTCCAAACCCACGGGATTCATTAAGGTAGCATGCTAACATTTCCCATAGTTATGACCAACTATGGAGAATGTCAGTGAAGAAAATACATTCTAAACAATGCAAATACAGAGAGATCCAAGGATCATACCTCAAGGACTCAATTCTTTGTAACTACTTCATAATAATTGAGTGAGTCCACTGATGGGAAATATAGCAAAATAAGAATTTGCTTAATTTATACCATTTCCATTCAGAAATACAAGATGAGATTCCGAGCAGAACATGAAATATCACAATTTAAAGGAAAAAGATTCTGATTCTTCGTTTGAAAAAATGAAAGAAGGGAAAGCCATAGAAATCACATCTGTAATAGAGCCCCTTTGCTATCATGAGACTTGCCAATAGGCGACTCATTCCCTTAAATAGATTGATCTAAATGTAGAAAAATCTCAACATCTTTGTTAAGCTTCATTTTCTAAAGCAAACCTTTAAACCCTTAGGCAATAGGCTTCTTCAGAGAAAATAAACACTTCACAAGAACGAAACACAAACATTCTACAGTAAAAAGCTGAGTCACACTTCATGTTAAGCATTATTTGCTGAATTATAATTCATGAAATAAATTGGCATTTGTTACCACAATATATTAAGCCATAGGCAATGCTTTAAGAGTCACAATGACTGATTTGCAAAATATACTATGCAGTTTGACAGGTATGAACAAAACCATCAGATTACATAAACAACAAGAAAAGAACATTTGAAGAATTGTAATATGGTTATTTTCTGTAATTACTTGCCTACTTGGAAGAATACAAGACTGCATATATAAATAAAATTTCTTTAAATATTCACCTGAACCAAAGGTTTGCATCTTAGAAAAGAATTCTGATCCATAAAGCATTTTTTTCCTCTGTCAAGACTTCTATATCATAAAACAATTTAGCTAGATAGACTACCCTATATTTATTCAAGGCAGTGAAATGTGTTAACATTAATGAAAATAACAATCCATCTCTATCCTTGAATTACTGTGATACTAAATGGGGTAGAATCATCACAATATTCATCAACATCAACTGAGCTTGAAAATGCATTGCTGGTTGGGACCACAGAACATAATTAGATGAAAGAATTTGGAGCATTATGACAAAGAAATTTATTGAAACATTGGTTTAATAAACCACTATTTAACCAGTATAAATTGCATTTTATCAAATTTCATTTGAAGAAACAGAACATTTTTTCAGACATTACAATCCCTCAAAACATTAAGTGCTTATAATGGTTGGGCATTGAAAAATGATAAAGCAAATAATACAATAGATTAGTGATGATGGAATTAGTAATATGTGGGAAAATATGGCACTACTCCCTTGTGAATAAAAGAAATGGAAATTATTCCTAGAAGCACAACAATTTTCAAAGATGTTCAAATGTTGTCAGAAATTATATATATGCTTTGAAAGGAAGAGCAGCCAATACATATATAACATTATTGTGAAGGAATTTTTAAACCATAATAAAAAGTCTCTTTGGAGACCATGCAAGACTCAGAAAAAAATGAACATTCCCACCACTGTCTGCTCCATTCATTTATAATGCTTTATTTTGGATATGACTTTGTTAAATTTTATATCCCTTCCTTTTACAAAGAAATAGCAGGGAATTTTATACAAGGATTATTTTGTGCTTTCTTTCTGTTTTTCCTCAGAAAGCTCAAGTTTCTGAAATCGTGACTTCCATTGAGAGGATTTTTTTTTCTCTTCAGAATTCAGAGCTGTTATTTCTTTATTACATAAATATTTATTTGAAAATTTTACTTCTGGAAGGTCATATTAGCAAGTTCATAACCATTCTGCTTTTCATATATCTTACTCTTGATTTATTAAGGAAGATATTACATTTCCACATTCAACAATTTTCTGCACATGTTTTGAAGAACATTCAAAACTGCACCTCAAGAGATTACAAATGGAATTTATATATGGTGGGAGCCAGCAAACCGAAGGAATTGACTTCAGGTGCAGAGATGTATTAAAACAGAATTTAGAGAAATAGAATTGAGAAGGAACTATGAATGTTCATTTATGCAGACAAACTGCCACACTAACATAATGATTTTTAAAAGCGTATGGAGCTGTGCTTAACATAAACAAAGCCATAGTGCATTTGGTTTTAAGCAAATTAATCCATAGCATTTTGTAAACTAGCAAGGGATTTACAACTCTTTCAGATATGCTCATTGAGGTTTGTATTAACATTTTGCTGCATGATATTTCTTTTACAGTTTATCTCTCTAAATTGTTTCTCATCAGAAGAACACATGAAAGCTGAATGTGAATTCAGTGGAATGTCATACTAATATTTTTGAATCCTTCAGCCAAAATATGACCTGCTTCTCTAGCCTTAAATACTCAAATGCTTATATTTATTAACATGGAGATATCAGTCAACCAGGTGCAAAAGCTCGTTGCTTGATAATGTGGCATGACTCTTTTGAGGCCCATCTGAAGCTTTTTAGGCTTACACCCATAGAAACAATCCATAAAGACTATCTCCATAGAGTTAACTGGTAAAGTGATTTACTGGAGAACTTCCATAGCATTTTGCCAAAAAAATGATCTTGGCTATCTTTCCCTCCATCAGACTAGAATCACCCAGATCTACAGTATATTCTAACCCACTGTGACTTTTATATCAATACATACCATAAATAAAACCTAAACATAATTGAGAAGGCATGTCATGGACCAGATTTTAACTGGACCTAGTAGAAGTTGCATGCTTTAAGTACACAAACGGGTCTCTCTAGGTTCTTTCAGATGCAATAATAAATTGGAGATAGAAATATCCCACGTACTACACTTCTGTGTTCATAGTATGTAGCATTGGATAAAGTGATGATAGCCATAGTAGAGCTTTCTCATTCTCCCCCCCTTCAAAATGATTTTCATAGATAGATGACAGATATCAGTATCTTTCCAATAAATATAAAGGTACTCATCAGTTACCAATTACAAATAGGTGTGACTTCTGGTATGCCGATATTTCTTCCACTTATCTTTTCCCCATTGTTATTAATGGTAGAAATAGTAAACAACAGAAATATAAAATTGGAAATGTAAGTGTTTTTAAACAATAGATTTTGTTAGCCACCATTCTAATTGTCCATAATTTCCAAAGCTATCCTACTTGCTAGGACATTAACCTCCAAACAGCTGCAAATCTAAGAGTTTTCTGTCATAGGATCAACAGGACGCTACCCTGGATATCCGCCTAAGTACATTAAGGATACTTTAAGGCCTGGATAAATAAAATGTCTCTTGACAGATCCTTAGTGCCGCCAGACTCCAAGATCACATGACTATTTCATTCAATATTCTATTAAATGGAAAGCTAACATGCTGTGAGCCAAAGCACTAGTTCCTAGCATAAACTTTGCATTTCAAATACTACCTCTGGACCATAAAATAGTTCTTAAAAACACAAAAAAAATAGGATGCCGTCTCCAGATAATTCGATGTGTCAGAGACATTTCTCCATTATGGTGGAGAGATACAGATCTTTCAACATTTTCAAACTAAATCATCTTTCAAAAGTTGGATTGAAGCAAAAGATGAAAGACTTTATAAAGAGATATAGCAGTGGACCTACAAAGGGTTTGACTTCTTTTGTGGAATTTCTATTTGCTCAATTAATCAAAATAACAGGCAGAATTTGAGAACCACAGATATAGGCTATTTATGAACACATGCCAGTATTATTAATCCATATAACCTGTTCCTGAAAAATGAACTTAAAAGCATTATTTCATTTCATTAATACCATATGTTCAATAGTATTCTGTTAAAATGAACAAGGAACTGATATTCAGTGGACTTGTTAAATAGCCACTTAGGAGAACATAAGAATAATAAAGGCATTTCTTACAAGAAAAAAACAGAAAAAGTAATAAAAATTGTACTTACTTCTTGTTATTGGAAACAAATCTTTCCTTAGTGTATGTTTCTAAGCCAATACCTACCTCAGTCACTGGTTGTGATGAAAAAAAAGTATGGGGAAAATTTTGCTATCCAGCCTTTGTACAATCTTCCATTGTTTCTTCTCAAACAAGGACTAATATATGGATTTAATGTCAGCTCCTTTGTAGCATATCTCTTGCTTAATTCTTTTGAGTCATTGAAAAATGAAAACATGATACATTAATATCTCAATTATTTCAACATTTAACATTATCAAGGGTGAAAAATGGCGTGAATCTCCAATCCATGTGATCAGAATCCCACTGGCAGGATTATTTCACTGAAAAAAGGTGAGGCACCACTTTCCCTTTCTTCCTTAATTCTTTCTGATTGAAAAAAGGGACCTTCAGACATTCAAATACTGATTGGAAGAAGAATGTCTTTTTAAATATATATTTTAAATTTTGTTCTTCTTCTCCTTTGTTCTGCTATTTTTTTCATTCCTGGAAACCTCTTTAGGGCTTGCCTCTTCTTTGTTAATCCCAGTGTCTCATCCATAAGTTAAGCATTTCTTCCTTGCGCACCAGGAACCTATTGCCAATTAAGTTCTTTTTAACTCATCTTTTGTTAACTCCATTTTTGTCAAGTATTTTCTTTCTTGTAGTATAAAGTCCAATCTTTATAATCCCAGTTTAATAGTCAAACTCCATAGTCCAAATGTTCAAAAGTCCCATTTATAAACCAAATAGTTCAAACCTCAAATCTTCCTCTCTTTTTTGTTCCCAATCACGTAATTTTATAACCCACCATCAATCTTTTTTAAGACACTACACATTCTATTCAGGATCCAAATCACACAGTCTTTATGTTTGCCTCAGTTAATTCACAAAAAATCCACAGAAAGAAAATACTAAAAATTTGTCACCTTGCAGACGTCCTTCATTTTAAAACCCCTTAAGCCTTCCTTTGTTGCTTGGCTTCCTGTAGATTTCAGTTGCCATTTTTAACTCTTTTTGGGAGAAGTTTGTTTATTTTCCTCTCTTAATTAGACCAGCAGAATCTTTATTTAGTAGAGTATAGCTATAAAATTGCTTCTTATCACCGGACTAGATGTTTTTAGTCTTCTTTGCTTCCGTGTTGTTCCTGTGAATGTTTTCATGCTGTTCTGGTCTTCCTTAATGTCACCAAAGATGTCATTTCTCCTGATAGGGAAAGGGAAAAAGACAGGTTCAAATGCGCTCACTGCAATTTCTCACGGGTTCCTGTCTAGCCTCCTTCTTTGGACACCCCTCCAGGATGTCCTTAGGCACTTCAGGTGCCCCCAATTTGGGGGAAACAAGACTTTGGCAACCAGAGTCTCAGTCACCTTGTTTTCACCAGAGAAAACCAGAACCGGAAGTCAGAAGAAGAATGTCTTATTGTTATACTTTGCAAGACAAAAAAAAAACTCGTACTAAATCTGCATTTTCTGTTTAGCACTTTAAACATCAAACAGAAATGTAAAATTGTAGAAATATATGAATGAAAGAAATAACAAAGCCAAATTTAGTCATTTTGTGTATATACCTTTACAAGTACAGGTAGAGGTATTATATTCTTGTTTAATTTAGTTGTTTCCTGTAGACATCATTAAAAGCTTCTGGAGGAACTGTTCAATGTTTATTTTAATTTAATGCCTAATTTAAATTTTCATATATTGGCCTATATTCTATAAGAAATAGGTTTTTTTAACTTTTGGTATATGCTTGTGACAAAACCTTTAGTAATAGCAATATCAGTTAGTAATAGCAATATCAGTTAGACCTAAATAACTGGCCTCTTTGCAGAATTCTCTGGGTGGTTTGCAATGGCAGCTTATTGCCTTCAACAATCTGGGTCCTCATTTTACCGACCTTTGAAAGATGGAAGGTTGAGTCAGCCCATTAGGATTCATTCCATTTAAATTTGCAATTTGCAATTTTTTATTTTCTCCTTTTCTTAGTCTAACATAAATATTATTATTTTACTAATAATTTTTTTCTTATGTTTTGTATAATAAATTTCAACACTAAAAACATACATTTGGCCTTTCATTCCACTCAAATGCAAATTAATAGTTTTTTACTAATAATAAACATAATCTCCCTTTACCCAGTTCATTACATTTTTTCCATACAATATCTCCTCACATTAGAAACATTTTATTTAAGATTAATATTTTAACCAGTATCTCCTTATTTTAAAGTATTCTATATCATTCACAGGATAAATTCCAATCTTATCATCATTATATTTTCATAAAGTAAATCCTAGCCTTATCATTACATTTTACATTTAGACTTTATATCATTCTCATTTTTCTTTTTTATATTTAAACTCTATATCATTCTCATTTTTTTTATTTTAAGTTGTTTTGTGTAATTTGCAAAATAAATTCTAATATTATTATCCGTATATTTTCATAAAGTGAATCCTAATCTTACTCATTACATCTTGCTTTTCCCCCCCTAATTCCCAACATAGGTTTTCTGTTTTAGACTGAGTTAAACAGGATTGAACTCCAGGCCGTGGGCAGAGTTACCAGTTTTTCAAGGTTAAATCAAATAAACAATGAATGTGAAGGTGGGTATTGAAAACTTATAATTGATTTGTTTCAATTCGTGTTTAGAATAGTCTTCATGTAGATTATGTGTATTATGTTATATTCTTTCTTCTTTTACATATAACTATAGTACATATATAGCCATGTAGCTGTTTAGAAAGAAAACTGAGAAATTTTTAATCTATTTTTAAGTTATCCAAGTTTTTCATAGTCTTTAAGGGAGTGTTCTATTGGTACCTCATATTCACGACTGTTGCTTTGTATTTCTTGCTTCCGTCTTCTTAAAAAACCTCCCGGTATTCAACTTTAATGGCGCCAAGCACCTCTTCGGTCTTCGGTGAAAAAGAACTAAAAACGAAAGGTTTTTGGACCGGTTCGTTGCTGGCACTCACCTCCACTGCATCCCTATCCGGCAGCCTCTACAGGGCTGCCTAGGACCTCTGCGGCCCCCCGAAAAAATGAAGAAAGGGACTTCGGCAGCCAGAGCTCTGGCTGCCTCGTCCCCACTTAGCCAAAACCGGAACCGGAAGTTTCTCCTGTAAAGATTTGGAAAAACAAAAAGCGACGATTGACTATAATGGGACTGAATATATGGTGGAAGAAAATGGAGTAATGGAGAAAGGGGGGGGAACCCCCCAAAATTCTTTGCCCTGAAGAAGGCTGTGAACGCATCGTGAACTGAAAGAGATTGAAATTTGGACAATTGCAGTTTAAAAAACAATGTACTGTTGATTGAATTTTTAAAATGAAAAGATGAACTAAAATAGAGTTTGGAGGAAAGATGGACAATATGGAAAAGAGAACGTCGGAGGAGAGATAGGGGGACATTGAGCGTTTTCTATCGGAGCCCGGTGAAGTCTCTCAGGAATGGTTTGATCGTTAGGGGAAGCACATGCAAGCCTTACTGAGGACTCTTGTCAGATCACAAAAGGCTTCAGAAAAGGAAAAGAAGACTCCGGAGATAACACTGACTCCAAACACTTCTAATGCCCCTAAAAGAAGGGAAAAGAAGAGAGGAAAGAAAGGGGTGGGGCAAAAAGTGGTAAAGAAAGGAATAGATGTGTTGTAAGGAAAAAAGAAAATAGAGGAACTGACAAGGTCTTCCAAAAAAACCAAAAAGAAAATGGAGGACAGAAAGAACAACCCTAGAGGCTGTAAGAGAGAGAAGGGCTGGGAGATTAAAGCAGAAAAAATCTGCGAGAGGGAATGTAGAGCCCAACAGGAAAAATTGGGAATTGAAATGAAGGAAAAAACTATAACCTGACCACAGATAGGGAAATAAGGGCAGAAAATCCTCGAAGGAGGGAAGCATATGTGAAAAGCCTATTCTCCCGAAGGGGGATAGGCTAAAATGATAATTTAAAATATAACTAAAGGATGAATGAGGATTTTAGACAAGGATATGGATAAGGATATAGATTGAAGAGGATATCTTAAACTAGGGAAGAAAGTAAATTAGAGGTGTTTAAATATCCATTTTGCTCTCTTCTTTTCTTAGATTATTATAAAATATTAAGAATATATAGAAAAATAGATATATAGGTTATGG
>JANHFO010004844.1:13735-24231 GCA_032468095.1 Pareas carinatus | reverse complement strand
TCCTCAGTATACCAAGGAGCCTGGGTGACTCGATGCCGGGTCAGAGGTCGCAAAGGCACAACCCGGTCTAAGGCCCCAACGGCCTCCCTGTACCAGGAGGCCGTGAGACCCTCAACCGAGTTATGGGACTGGCTTTCCGGAAATGGCCTAAGCTCTGTCAGAAACCTCTCAGGGTCCATCAGGCGCCTGGGGCGGAACCAAACTGTTTGTTCTCCTGTGACTCCCGTTTCAGTGAATCCATATAGTCCTAGAGCACAAAACAGGATATGCCAGCAGAAGTAAAACAAACTCTTTATTCAGAATATATGCTCAATTCCCATGCATATTAAATTAAAGTGTGTAACTCTTCAATACTGTATGTGTTGCTTTTATATACATATTTTATTTTAGACAGATGTGAAGACCATCAAAAAGAACTCTTTGTTTAGCGTACCTAGGCAAAGTAATTTATGCAGTCAGTCTTCTAAAATAATGAAGTTATCCTTTATAAAATGGAGCTTGTATTTAACTATGGATTTAGATTTTTTTAAAGAAACATAGCAGTATAGTTTTGATTGCTTTTATGTTAAACATGTTCCAAAATATACATCAAATATGTGCTTAATTTCATTCTATGAATGAAAATATATAATCATCACTATAAGAAAATAGTGATTTTAATGATTATTCATACTCATAATTATTCACAATACAATCATTTTACCTTTGAGTATATTTAACCATGTATTTTAGGGAGAAATTCAAAGACTGATTTCCATTAAATCACAGGATTCAATTTATAAAACATTTTTATGTAAACTAAGTTTCTTAATATGAGAAATACATTAAAATGCAGCAGAAATTATCATGCTTGTCAAGGCATACTAATTTACATCAGGAATGCAACTTTTTGCCGGTGCAGTAGAGAATAACAGGTACCCACAACCTAAACGTAAACCAGCAGTTTGCTGCAGTTGCTAAAAAAGGGATATTGGAATGTATTATCAAGATCATAAAGAAAAGTAATTTTTTCGTTTTACTGTAATCTTTTCAGTATTCAATGTGATGTCATCCAGTGGTCAGTAGGGTCATAACAAGCTGCTTAGGACTCTGATAATAAGTTCAATATATATATATAAGATAAGTTCAGAAAACGAGTGAAATACCAAGAAAAATTCCATTGAATAAATAGGAAAACTGTAGAGAAATTATATAATATTTCCATCTCTTCAACTTCCCAGAACCCCCAAAATAGAAGTGAATGAACCTCTGGGCATAATTAATGGTTGTACAAAACTTTGAGACTTCAGATCTATGCTGAGGTTCAAACTGCCTGAGCACTTTTACCATGTTTAATACTTCTCTTAGGAAACAGGGAGCATAAATAATAATATCTGAAGATGGCTTGGTATCACATCAGACAGTAAACCTTCTGTAGGAGATATAAGGAAAGCACTCACACCTGAGGATGAACTAATGACATCTCTAGCCAATAACTAGAGAGCTCAGAATAAGGACCATTTGCTAAGAGTATTATGTAAAACGTTGTTTCTAGTGTACACCTGTTCTTCTTCTTCCCTGAGATATTAGAGAAACTTAAATGCTCCTCTTTATCATAAGTGTTATAAGTAAGAATATAAAAAGACTCACAGCTGACAGCTGACATAATCTTACAATAGAATGATAATCTTACAATACAATGATGCAACCTGTAAAGGTTGCTAAGGAACTTTTTAATGATCTGTTGCATCAGCTGACTAAATAACCCTTTCTACTCAAGTAGTTCTGATATGAGCAAGTGAAAAAGAAGTTCATATCACTTTCTTCTTATTTCAAGTTGGTCAATACATTCATTCTATGGTGCAATTATGAACCTAGGAAAATAAATACGTATATTGACTCAAAATTTGCAACTAATGATAGCATATTCTAGTTTTTAAACTTAGAGTTCTAATTAAAATTTTGCAAGATAGTGGGCTTTTTTTAGATTCTGTTTCAAACCAGTGATTTAGAATCCTTATAAGCAGACCTTGTACAACCATGCAATCAAGAGAATGGTTTGATTTACTTGTAATATTATATGAATTTCCAAACAACATGAAGATATTGAAAGGTGACAACAAATATCTATGGATGAACAGTTTTAATACTTAAGTATTACTCAAATTCCATCCATAATGTCAAAAAAATAATGTCCTTCTACACGTACCACTCTTTTGAGATTTACTAGAGATAAAATAGCGACATATGCATATCAGCAATTATATTTCCCTTTTTAACAAAATACTGTCAAACAAGAAATATGTCTAAGATGTTCTCTAATAACCAAAATCTATAAATGGCTGTTTGCATTTAGTTAGGTATGAATATGCCTTCCTCTTTTCAGGAGATAATTTGAGAGATTATAAAAGAAAAGAGAGACTAGAGATAATTAAAAGGTGAAGATGCTAAAGCGTTAAAAAGCTGCTAAGTCCCAAACAATTAGCTTCAATTAAATGTGCAACTAATTAAAACATGAGGTGCTTGAGAAATGGTTATCTATACAGGGAAGATTGTATAAGCTAACACTAATAGCTTTACAGCAGCATATGCAGTAGCACTTGCTTTGATTTTCAATAGATATAAAATGAATAGAGGTAGTCCTCAACTTGCCACTTGACACTAAATGTCAACATTTAGTGACTTCAAAATTACAATGACACTGAAAAAAGTCATTTATGACCATTTTTCTTGCAACCATTGCAGCATCCCTGGGCTCATATGATCAAAATTTAGACACTTGGCAACTGAGTCAGAATCTGAATTTATTTTCACCATGTGTGTCAGGACACACAAGAAATTTGTCTTAAGTGATAGTGCTCAAGACCTACCTACATACATACACAACAAGCATACAATCAAGATATATTCAGTCAGTTTGACTATATAAGGATAATCATGATCATTTGTATATATAGGCATAATCATGATCATTTGTATATATAGGCATATATAGGCATAATCAGTTAAGTATATAAGCATAATATACATTCTTAGACTCAAAGTACATAGCATTGTTATAAAGTGCGGACAAAAACCATTTCATCTTGTCACAAATGACACCCTTCGCACTAACACTGTCCTATGAATCAGCTGTTTAGTAGGTTGATGGCACGAGGGAAGAATCTGTCCTTATGTCTGGTTGTTTGGTTTGCAATGCTCTGTAGCGTCCTTCAAAGGGGAGAAGTTCAAACCGATTATGTCCAGGGTGAGAGGGATCCATAATTATATTTCCCGCTTTTTTGAGGGTCGTTCAGTGTACAGATCTTCAATGGAGGGAAGTTTTGTAGCCATTATCACTGTGGTATCATCTGTGAATTTTGGTATTTTGACAGAGAGGTCTTTCAAAGTGCAATCATTGGTGTATAAGGAGAAGAGAAATGGAGAGAGCACACAGCCTTGAGGTGCACCTGTGCAGAATTTACAGGTATTTGATGTTATTTTTACTAGCTTCACCTGCTGCTTCCTTCCTGGTTCATGTTTATGACAATTGCACTATCCTGGAATCATGTGATCATCTTTTGTAACCTTCTGACAAGCAAAGTCAATAGGAAAGCCAGTTTCACTTAACAACCATGTTACTAACTTAAAGATTGCAGTGATTCACTTAACAACTGTGGCAAGAAAGATCATAAAGCAAGGCAAAATTCACTTAACAAATTTTTCACTTAGCAACAGAAATCCTGAGCTCTATTGTGGTCATAATTTGAGGACTACCTGTACATAACCAGATACTGGAAGAGGTGATCCTTGACTCTTTACCTAATCGATAAAAATTATTCTGCTTGATACATTGTTCCAAGATTTGATTCCACTCTAAAGAGACTCAGGACCCAGCTACATTCTGTTAATTATATAGTTTGCACTTGAGTCCAATATTTTCCTTCATATATTACATCATTACCTTGGTCAGGAACGGCATCCAGTTCTTACAGTCTACACATATGGCAGATGAAGAGAGTTACAAAACTCAGGTCCAAGGTCATTGACTAGACTATTAAGCCTTTCTAATTCTTGGCCTCTTTTAACACCTTTACAGATCAATTATTTGTTCATTTGAGTCAGTATCTGACTGCCTGGACTAGTCTCTATAGTTTTCTTGGCGAGGGTTTTTAGAAGTGGCTTGTGATTGTATCTTTCTTAGGGCTGAGAGAGTATGACTGGCCCCATGTCACTTATGTGACTTCATAATCAAGGCCAAACCAGAACTCATGGTCTCCTTTTTCCTTACCACTTAATGCATAATAGGAATAAACCATAGCATAGTCTCACTTTAATTTTCTTAATAAGCTTCTTAAATACTGTTAATATAGATATACAGTTGTAAATTCAAAAGAAAAATATTTTCTTCTTTTGATGTCTGTTGAAATTTTAAGGCAGACATTTTGTTTGTTATCTATTTTTTCTATAGAATAAATATCCTTTCAATCATTTGAATTTAGTATTCGGCATTTTTGCGAGACTGCGAATTAAATTTATTGGCTTTATTTAACACATTAGGATTAAGATGATATGGTTTGTATGGAGACTACTTTTTATTTTGCTGAAAACTTGGTAAATTGGGTATGCCAGTTGTATTGTTGGAAGACAAAGAGTCAGCACAACAGAGAAAATTTATATCCACTATCCAGACATGGGGGAGGAAGGTATAGCCAATTAATCATGGGAACATAGATGGAGATATTTAGTCAGACTGAACCTCAATCCAAGTATTTAAAAGAAAATATTGAGCTGCCAAAATGATTGGTTCTTCCATGAATGTTTGTGGTCACTGCTGATGTATCTACTTGCACTGAATGTCATAACTGTGCAATGAAGCACATTACTAGTAGATATCAAAGGAAAATCAATTGATTCCAGAAGAATTCCCATAATCATTGGACAAAGTCAGCGACTGTAAGATGTGGTTTTTTAAGTTATGAGAAATATTTCCTTGATTATCATGCTTAAACTATTAAAGAGCTTCTAACATAAATATATTTGCAAGAAACACTGCATACTATAGATCTAACCAGGCTCTTTTTAAGAAACCATTATTGTTTTAGGATTACTGTTCAAATAAAATAACTGCCTAATATTGAGACATCTTAACAGATAAATCCGAGCCAACTGTTACAACAACAACAACAACAAAAGGCCTGAATCATATTTGTATCTGTTCCATATTCTTACCTCTGCTTAATAAAAATAGCAGATTCAAAGTCAGGAAGAGTTAGAAAGGAAGAAATCAATGGACAAATACATTTGCAAAATAATACATTATCTCAATTTAAGCTATACTTACTAATTCTTTCTGCCACTGCTCTTCTAGTCCATATTTTCTTTGTGTTTATTTTATCCAAAATTGTGATTAGTTTTTATATTTACAGAAATATAGAAGGATACAAAAGCATTTCAAGCTTGAGTCATAAGGTCCCTTGAGCAAAAGTAATAAAGTAGATGTCTTAGCTACTAGAACATTGAAAGCTATATTTGAGTTTTAATACTTTCTCAATCTATGCATTCAGAACTTGTCTATTGGTATTTCAGTAGCTTGAATAACAACTATCTTCCAAGGCAATTGCTCTGATGCAGTGGTAACATGCAGAAGTTCAAATAACTCTTCCGATACACAATATATTTTTCCTGCATAGTATTTATATGAAAATTATTTGTGTAGTTACTAGATACATTTGATATGGAAACAATGCTGGATCATTGAGTTCAATTATATTTCCAAAAGGTCTTTAAATGTGTGCTTGAAACCTTTGAGTAATCCAGACTGCATGTCAGATCATGATCAGGACAAATTAAGACATTTCAAAATATTATTATGGTTGGTCACAGAATCAGTCAGATGTTTAGACTGGATTTGGCATTTTTTTTCTACTTATCAAATTCTTCTTAAAGATAGTCCCTTTGCAACTGACTGATCATGATTTTCTCAATGTCAATGACGTTAAAGTGATGCTTCAGTTGTTTGGGATTGCACCCAAGGAACTTATTATGATGGTTTGTTGCACAGTTAGGCAGATGTCTAGAATGGATTTGACATTTTTGTCTACCGGTCTAAGGACCTGGGATAAGCAGATGTGGATGTTTGAAGGTGTTAAAGGTATTGTTGCAGCTTGCTAAGCTGTCCTAAGTAAAACTGCCTTTACTGTGGGGTTGTAGCTGTTTTGAGATTGCGCCTATTGGTACTGCCTTTGCTTTCTTTTTCCACAGACATTCTATTTCTATTTGTAGGTCTTTGTATTTGTCATTTTCTCCTGTTCTTTCTCTTCTAATAAGCTGTTGCCACGCACTGCCACATCCACCCTCCAGACTTTTTTGTCTTTCTTAGCAACTATTGTTAAATTTGGAATGTTACATGGCAAGTGACTGTCTGTTTGAATTCTAAAGTCCCAGAGCACTTTGTCTTTTTCATTTACTATTTCTTTTTCTATTTTGTAATCCCACCAATTCTTGCTTGCAGGCATATAGTATTTCTTGCAGATCTTCCAATGCACCATTGTAATTATTTATGCAAATTATATTTTTGCTTATAATCAGTTTAGGTGATCTTGCAGCAACTAACTAGATGGTCCACTGTTTCTTCCATTTCTTAGCCAGAGATGGCATTTTATGTCTATTGCTCTTTTCAATTCTGACTTTGTATACATTTGTTCTTATGCAGGCAGAATTAGCACCTTCGGTCTCATGCATACATTTTCCTGCTCTTAGCCATTGTCAGGTCTTGCTATTATCTGCTTTGCCTGCTATTTTTTTATTGTACTGGCCCTGTAATACTTGTCTTTCCATGTCTATCTTCTATTATTATTATTATTATTATTATTATTATTATTATTATTATTATTATTATTATTATTATTATTATTAGTAGTAGTAGTAGTAGTAGTAGTAGTAGTAGTAGCAGCAGCAGCAGCAGCAGCAGCAGTAGTAGTAGCAGTAGTAGTAGCAGCAGCAGCAGCAGTAGAAATGGTAGTAGCAGCAGTGACAGTGGCAGTAGTAATAATAGTAGTATATTTTTCCAAGGGTAGCTTATAACTTATTAACATTCCAATGTAAGTCATAAAAATTAAAAATAATAATATATGTGTGCTCACAAAACCATAACATCTTAATATTTTTAAAAGATTCATTGTCATCTGTACAATTTGAATATTAGGATATACATAACTTCTAGTTGTGATATTGAATATGGGGGGAGGAGAGAAAAGAGGACAATTTAGAGTTGGATAGTATATAAATTTAATAAATAATTTATAATGATAAGCTGAAAATAGGCATCAGGAGTACTTTGCTATATTTCAAACTTTGGTGTCTAACTCTGACAAAGTTCAATCCTAACTATTAATTCATATACTTCAGCACCATAAATCGAGTTTCTGAGAAATTGCTAGGCCCAAGTAGGAAGAAGTATCAACTTTGCATAAGGCTTTAAAGATCTGACTTTTCCCACAAGCACTAGGGCCAGCAGATCAGTTGAGCCCATTTGATCTCTCTGTGTTTTGTTCATCTGCTACTTAACTCACACAAAGGAAGAGACCCTTTGAATTGCAGGCACACTGTGTTTGATTGCTGTTATAATCATTTTTACTTAGTTGACATTATTTCTGCTTTTGCTTTTTCATTTTCTGTTAGCTACTCTTGCATTAGCAAGATGGAGGGTCACATACATTGTTCATTTGTATATGTAATACATACAGTCAACCAGCCTTGCTGAGGATGAGCAAAGACTATATTTATTGAGATCTTCTGCACCCAATGATGATTTTGGTTTCTCTTAATTAGTAAAGGATTTCTCCTTCTCATAAGGAGAAATTTATAATCTCCTGGACACTGTTTTACTAGATCCAAGCTGAAAAAAGGCTGGTTGTTTTAGCAAAACAAAGATCCAAAACATCTGTACACCACCCTGAGTCCTTCGGGAGAAGGGCGGTATATAAATCTAAATAAATAAATAAATACTTTCACATCAACTGTGAGATTTTTCCTGTAAGGAAAGAAAAATATTTTAGAATGGTCTTCGTAGTCTTTAGAGTTGAATATTATTGAAAATATGTGGGGAGATTCAAATAAGTAGTGTATGCAAGAAGGTTTTTGAAGTCCAAAAATATTATAAGAGGGAATGAGGAAAAATTCCAAAACCAAGAAGAGAAAGATTCTTAGATACGAGAAATATTTGGAAACTATTTTTTTAACCAAAGGAGTAACTTCCTCATTTAAAAGAGTGTCTGAATTTCAGAAATATTCACTATTTTTGCTTTTTTGGAATCTGTAAAAACTGTACATAAATAGTAAGTATGCTCTCAAATGTCCAGAAATGGTTGTCTTTAACTTTGCAAAATGTAGAGGTTGACCCAGCTTTTGCTCATTTTGGGATTTATTGAAACATAAAATTGATCATGGTTGCCTAACCTTTTGCAGGCAAATGCATTTTGCCAGTGAATATGTAGATCACTAGCTAGACACAGCTTTATTTACATCGTTATGGTTTCAATAATATTTAAATGAACAAATTTTTCCACATCTTCTAAAATATAGAGAATTAACCCTTACCATGAAACAAGTAAGGACAGCAAGAAAGTTTTGAAAATCGCTTCCTTCTCCCTTTCCCAGTTGGGCTTTCCCCTACTGGGTGAAATTTTAAAAATCCTTGTGCCAATCCAGCTAAGAGCACCCGTTCAGGGCTTGCTTGACTGGATCCTTTTGAGGCGCTTCCTTCCCCACTCCCCAAAAAGGTGCCGGGAAGCTGTACCAGTACATTCCGTGACAAAAAAGTCCTGCAACAGGCCAAGGTTTTGTCAAAATAACAAAGAGAATATCATTACACCACATTGTAAGCTGTGTGCCTGCAGTGTCATGCATATTATCTTCTCCTGTCCACCAAAAGCACCTACACAATTAATGATTTTATTAGGGCAAATGACTTGGTAGTGTTCCAAGGCTAAACACTAATTGTTAAGTTGATCCATCTGAGTCAATCAAATTCCCACTTGAGCCTTTGGCAACTTATTCTAAATATATATAATTTACTTTTGTTGTAAAACAGAACTGGACCAATATAGATCCTTATCTTTAATACAGCCAATTTTTTTACCCTCTACAGCAATATCAGTGTTATTATTTCTCATAGATTTTAGTCACAGAAGAATATAATCATTTGATTATTTCAATGCAAGACTTTGCTTCTGGCAATTTGGTTCCATAAAGATTGCATTTATGGTCAGTTAATAGCCAGTATCCATTGCACACACTATTTACCTGTTTGTGTGAAACCACATGAACCTTCATACAAATTATGGTTGACATTGTGGCCAAGGGACCATTATTTCTTCTGTGCAGCAAAACAATATTGAGCCTCTAGGGTTTGGCTCTTTATTCTGTTTGGATGTTCAATGCTGTCAATTCTTTTCAAAACAAGAATAAGATTAAATAACATTAAATGAGTAAAGCTCCAGTAGACTTCAGAAATGGAGATTTATGGCAGGAGTACCATACTAACATTGCTCTATACTGTATGATTTCAAACGTTGTTTGAAATGGCTTGCCAACAGCTACTTTCACCATGTCACTCTGACATCTGTGTTTAATAGAACCATAGTTTTCAGTCGCTTTTAGAGAATATAGCAGAAGAAAGACAGAAGATGTTCTGTCTCACATCTAACTGCCTATAAGGAGAACTCTATATGCTGTTCCGACAATAATAAAAATATGGTCTTTGCTCTCCAGCGCACTTGTTTTCACTGTTGATCCCATTAAATTCTAAGGAACAGTTTTTATTATGTTAAATTATGATTTACTTTAATTCTTACAGTCTGCCATCCTCCAGCAAGATACCCAATAGCTTACAATATTCCATTAAAATAAACAAAAACAATATAAAACAATAGTGGATATTCAAACCATAAAAGACAGAACATATTTTTTTAATATAGCTATTTCAATTCAAGAAAATTTTCACTCTACCATGTTTTCTTAAACAAAGGATATATTTTACATGCAACTGGAATTATCTTATTGGCCAGCACTTAAAACACAGCACTTCATCAAGAAATTAAACACTTTTGTTCATTTTACAAAATGCCCCAATTGTATCTCTTTTATAACCAATTTTCTCATTCTTCAGTTCCATCTTCCTCACTTGATCATTCCTGGATTGCCTTAATCCTAACCTGTCTGTTCAAAAATCAAAATTTTATCTTAAAAATTTCAACGAGCCCCAGAATATTTATTTTTGCTGAAGTAATTCAAGACAAAATCTATATTGGAGCCCTTTTCATTTATGAGGAACATGACAATATTTATTTCAAATACGTATTGAACACATAATGAATATGATAAGAAATACAATACAGAAGCTACTGGGATCAGTCAACAACTGTGATTACAAGAACACACAAGCCCCAGGATTCGACGTCCGGTCCTAGAGGCAACAGGACGTGGGAGAGCTAGCTCTGCCTCGCACGCCTGAAACCTGCTCCCTGGGGGGCCCT
>JANHFO010004843.1:95980-105992 GCA_032468095.1 Pareas carinatus | reverse complement strand
CAGCCCCGGGCCCCCATAATCCCCCGCGCGGCCGCATTCTGGACCATCTGCAGCCTCCAGACACGGTTCAAGGGGAGCATTACACGGTTCAAGGGGAGCATGTAGAGTGCATTACAATAATCGAGGCAAGAAGTGACAAGGGCATGAGTGACCGTGCATAGACGGTGCTTTAGTTTACATTAAGAAGAAAAGATTGTAAGACTGGTCTTGTGTAGTATATTATTACAATGCATACTAGCATTACTGCTTGATAGTAGAAACACAGTACAGGTAATCCTTGAAATACAATTGCAATGGAGCTTGCCCATTACAATTAATTGTATGTTGTATGTTCTTGTAGCAGGTGTTTTTGTGTCAGTCATTTAGAGGATGTCACTGTTAAATGCAGCAGTTGTTAAATGAACTCACTCTTTGCTATGGTGTTGGTTTTGCTGAAAACCAGAATGCCCAGTTTTCAGCAAAATCATTATAAAACATGGACATGTGATCATGGAACGCTGCAAATGGCTGTAAATGTGGCAGTTTTGCCAAGTGGCAAAAGTACACACACACACACCCAGGGGGGTCAAGAACTACCAGAACTTTGAAACTGGATCTTCATTCCCTTTCCCCCAATAAATCATAACTTTGAATGATGACTAAGTGACCAGTCATAATCCAAGAACTATACAAAACATCTGAAGGATTACCAAGGAGTATACTTTCAGAATTGATATAAAAAAGAGGACACTGACTTTTATTAAATAATCAAAATATTACAAATGATTAAAACTTTTTTATTTTAACACCTGCATTTCACTATAATACTCATTTCCACATGCATTATTTTTTAGGAGACCAGGTGTAGTCAAAAACAGCTAGAGAACTCTCATTCCTTGGTCTAAATTTTACATCTAGATAAGCAAAATAAAAATATTTAAAAGTTGCTGCTGTACAGTTATAATTTATTCACAGTTAAACCAATATTTACAGATCACTCTCCTGAGAATTACTCTATTCAGCTTCAATTTGAGCAATAATAGAGTTGATTAAGTAACAGGTTACTTCAGTTGAGAAGAAATAATTCACTTGAGAGAATTGTCAAGAACAAAATGACTTTCAATCAGTCTCTTGTTGCAATTCTTGATTATCTGCAGAAGATATAGTTGACAGCTGTGTTAACTCAGCAGATACCTCATTTCTGTTATCAGGTGGTGGTAGTGAAGGAGGAGGAAAAAAGCCAGGCCTTGGAGGAAGTGGATATTGTGAAAAAGGCCTCATGGGAAAAGGACCTCTCACTGTTCAAAGAGAATTATCAACATCTTTTTAGTCTGAATTTAGAGCAAGGCTATTTAACATTGGACACATAACTCAAGAGAACAAGTAAGAGATGACATTAAAAAAAATCTCAGTAAAATGATTTTATTAAAAGAAAGCAAGATTAGGTCAATGAAGATTTCATTCCCTCAAAGCTTCTCAAGATTAAAAAGCTACCTTTGTCAAACGAATGCTCTCTGTATGTATATAATGAACTCTTTAATTCCCATTATATCAGGGGACATGAAAATATCAATTTGAAAGACTGCTTTTGACTCATGATGCTTTTATCAGAGGTGAATTTTAATTAATTTCGCTAGACTTTCCTGTTCTCATGTATGTCCATCCACTGACCCACCTATCCATCTATCTGATTTAAAAGATGGCTGCCTCTACTTAGCGATTTTGTAAAAATACAAAGACATAAAATAATGTAAATTAGTATAATTCAATATAATGCAGCTGACATTCCTATAAAAAAACTACCCATAATACACTGTAATGCCTGAGGGGGGGGTAAATAGATCTTCAAGGCCTTCCTCATCTAGGCTCCCACAGCCTCCAAGGAGGAGAAGGAACCTTGACAGCATCTCTTGGATAGCCTGAGGCCACCTTAAACAGGCAGAGCATAGGGACCTGGCACATGGCATCCTGGTCAAACAGAGGCAGTCTTCCCCCAAAATCTTTTAAGGATGTGCCTTATGACTATAAGTTATTATTAAACAGAGCTGGACTTTAGCAACAACTTTTATAATAATGTTCATGTTCTTAAAAGTTTTAAACTAGGGGGAAAATCATATATCAGATGCACTTAGTAAAATTACCTGGGATTAAATCTCAAAAGCAAGCGAATTGGATTGTCATTCTGTTAATTTGTCTAAGAGGAAAAAGGCTACAAATCCAGGTACGAGTTTTTCCTGGACTCTGCCTCAATTTATCAAGGTTTGCAAATGTTTTCCTAGGAATTTATTTAGTGTTTAGAAACTAGTTACTTACTTGGTAACAGAGGACGTGGCAAACCAGCAAAATCCCTTGGAAAATATTCCTGTGGACCGTATACAGAACCAGGAGGTAATGGTGGAAACGGAGGGCCTCTTCTCATGAAAGATCCTCTTGGATCCATCGACATTAGAGGAGCTCTCAAAAAGGGAAGTGGTGGTGGCCCAATTCCTGGACCTAAGATTTCGTTTTCAGGAGAAAGAGACGGATCGTGTATATTGTGCATAATCTGTAAAAAAAAAAAAGGAATGTAGGCAACTTAACTTTTTGAAAAGCATCTGTCATTCACATCTGCCTTATGAAAGCAGCCTAGAGTAGAAATGCAATCCAAAGCAAGTACATGAACCAAAAAGAATGCATTCAAATCCATTTCCAAAAGCTGCAACTGAACCAATTATTCTTCCTTAAGTCAAGCTAACAGCATCATTGTGATTAAAACAAATGAAGGTGTATATCATCACCTCGAACTCCTACAATGAAGTGGATCACAAACGAGAGATTTCCAATGCAGTGAAAACGTCTTGGGTAAGTGGAGGGAGGGATTTTCATTGAGCCACCTTCTCCTCTGAGGCCCCCTAAGCCACCCCTGTATCTGTACCCTCAATCGATTTTCACTGATTCAAAAGAGGGGGAGACACAGCAAAAATTGCATTTTTTCGACTGAGAGCACAACTACCATGAGATCTAAGCTCATGCGACTTCTCTATAGAAAATGCAGTCCAGTCATCACCAAACAACTACTTTTAGAACTACTCGTGTTTTTTCTTTCCTTTTGCTGTTTCAGTTATAAGATCACTCAGTTATAGGAAGCACTGCTTTAACTAACGTTCATCCAGTATCAAAATATGGAAGAATTCATACAAATAAAGATAAATGAAAATAAAAATTATACAAAATTAGTTCCAGCACTGCAAATTTCGAATTTAATTTTCTCTCTCTTTTTCTGTGTTTTACTTACACTACCACTGGAATGATCTCTTATTTCATTTTCACTCAAGTCCATTCTTGAGTTTTTTTCAGATGTTGGTCCATCTAGATGTGAAGGAAAGGAATACACATTTTAACCTTAAGCAGACTCACAAACATATTCCTTCCAGATGGCTATAGAGACAAGATACAATGTCAAATGCAATGTTTTCACAAATTTCTTAAGCACAAATACTAAATGAGCAACATTTGCACTTCAAAAAATGAACAACCCTATACAGATACAAAATAAATAAATGTTAACATTCCTGAATAGAACATTTAAGACATTCTCTTTTTCTATCGTTTCATGGTCAGTGTGCAAGCATCAAGAATGCTGCTAGCTACAAAAAATGAAGGCATTTATTATGATTTGCTTTCAAGTTTGTATAATCAATGTTTACTAATGTTGGATTAGATGCCTTAAAAATATATATTCAGTATGAAATCATGTTATATGTATTGGGCTGTATTTAGTTCTGTTTTTAAAACAGATTTGTATTCTTTCCATATTTCATTTCTATGTAATCTCAGAAACTTCCACTCACCTTCACTCCTGTTCATGTTCTAACTGATTTCATGCAAAGCCATATGCATCCCCATGCAGCATACTCAGCCTGAGGGATCAGCCGAGGTTGCTGAGGTTTTTCAGGAGCCTGAAAAGGCTATTATGGGGCAGCATGGGAGAAAGTTTTATTGCATACGTTATCTCCTACTCTCACAACACAGCTATTTTCAACATCAGAAAAGTGGTTAAAGTAGATTCACTTGTTTCCTAACTTTCAGCACTGCTTCTTTTGACGTGAGAAACTGGAAAAAGAACTGTAGTGCAGAGGGCACAGAACACAGTTTTCAACATATCACAGCTGTTACTAACATCCTAGATATCTTACTAACATCCTTAGATGATCTTGTCTAGAAGAACTAAAGCCTGAAAATGTGCATTTGTCTAGGTTCAGAAGAATTACTTTTAAATTCAAGTATTTAAAAACAACAATTCCAACCTGTTGTATTAACTGAATGCATGTTGCAACTTCTTAGTTCAGCTGGTCCTGAAAGCCTTCCAGAGTTTAGAGGATTGGAATAAAATCTTTCTGGTCTTCGAGGAGGAAGAGTTTGCTCATTATAGAGGTGACCTATTGTTCAATAAAAATAAGGCTTTTTCAGAAGAATTTCTGAACAATGCCTATAGCTTATTTTATTTTGTATTCCTTGTATATCAGAACATATAAGTTAAACTATAATGGACAAGAGACACATGCTCCCAGAAAATGTTAGTGGACATCGGATACCTATTACATACTTAATATAGAATTATAAAATCACAAGATTGAAAGGGAGAGTATAGGTCCCATAATCCTCACCACTGCCCATGCCATCTTGCAAAACTTGCTATCCAGCTATTGTTTGAAAAGATCTTGTAATGAAGTCCCAATGACTCCAGAAAGCAGGCTGTTTAACAACTCTCATGGTCAGGAGATTCCTCTCCATTTCAGTTTTGGATTTCTTTATGTAAACATATCTTCTCTGGAAATTAATCTATAACATATGATGGTAGAAAAATGATTCAACTGTGCTAGTCAGAGGAATTCCTGGGAAATCCTTTTTTAAAAAAAAAATGGACTAGATGAATATCAGTACTATGAAGGTAGTTTATATATTTTCAGAAATATCTAATTTGGAAATAGTTCTAGGGTTCTAGTCACATAGGCTTTGGATTAAATGAACCAAAAACATACCTCTTAAAATATTTAAATCAGCTAATCTAATAAAAAGGGATGTATTAGGTATGTTCTCAATCTACCCTCCATTGAAGACCTGTACACTGCACGAGCCAGAAAGAGGGCTGAAAAAATAACTACAGAACCCTCACACCCCTTCCTCCCTTTCCCGTTTGAGGTAAGGCGGGCAGCTCAAATCTGGTGTGGAGTCTGTGACAAAGGTGAGAGAGTAGAGGAGCTAGGTTGGAGGGGAGCATAGCTCACAGTGGGTCACAGAAGATGGAGTAGGCCATTGGAAGGCCCGCGGTGGGCCGTGTTTAGGCTACAGAAGCTGGGGGAGGCCACCGGGGATGGGGGGCCATGGGGGGTGCCAATAGCCATGGGGGGTGTTGGGATTCGCTGACAGGTGCGGGGGCTGTCGATGGTCACAGGGGAGGTGCGTGTTGTGTTGGCACTTTGCGATAAATTAGTGGGTTTTTGGTTGCAGTTTGGGCACTCAGTCTCTAAAAGGTTCGCCATCACTACTACAAGGCATTACAAACCAAAACAACTAGACATAAGGACAGTTTCTTCCCCAATGCTATCACTCTGCTAAACAACTAACTTCACAACACTGTTAAACTACCTAGTAGGAATAAATCATTATCCTTCTCATCTTTCCCATTACCTATTCTCTTATTTGTATGACAATTAACTTGCTGCTTGTATCCTACAATCTATAGTAGTTGTTTTATTTAGTAACCTAGTATGACTTGTAGATTGCTTATTAGAATTCTGACTGTTCTAAGTCTATCACAAAAACCTTATGACATGATGACTGTATTTTATGACATGATGAACATGTTTTTATGACATTAAGAATGCATTTTATGATTATGATTACAATTTATCACTTCCAGCTAATATGAACATTGAGAGCATATGCACCAAAGACAAATTCCTTGTGTGTCGAGACACACTTGGCCAATAAAGAATAAAGAATTCTATTCTATTCTATTCTAAAATTAATAAAGATGGAATCTAAATAAATATGTATTCTAAGGAAAAAACATTTTAGAGCAGGGGTGTCAAACTCAATTTCATTGAGGGCCCCCCGGATGCCAATGCCCCCACCCCGTGGACAATGCCAAACCCCTACATGGATGCAGATGCTCCCCGGACGTTGCTTACCCCCTGCAGACATCCTCACCTCCCCATGGATGTCACCCCCTGCAGACACTCCCCACTCCACGTGGACAGCTCCACCCCCGCCTTCAGGGCAACCCTAAGGTCCAGATCCAAGGAGGATCTGGGCCGGATCTGGACCTCCGAGTCTTGAGTTTGACACCCCTGTTTTAGAGTATACCACCTTCAAATGATTTGTACATATCTATCCATTGAACCCAAATCAACGATTCACTTCAAAGTAGATCTCAGTAATATTTCAATGTAGTTTCATTTCTGCATTTAACAAAGAATGGCAGAACATATTTTGTTACCTGGATGAGGGAGAATTACCCTGTGATCTCTATCCCATGGAGGTGACAAAGATCCAGTATCAGAAGGTGGCCTGTGTGGATCAGATAACATATTGGTGTTCCACTCTCTTCTTTCACTGCAAACTTCATTTATGCCAGGATTCCCCAGTCCTCTTGATCCTAATTAAAAAAATTACAATGGATCCAATTTAGCTCAGTATCTAATAGACTTAATTGAATCTGTAAGTACTAAAACAATGTGCATTTCAAAACCTGCAAGTCTACTTGTCTCATATTCATCATAAAAATTACCCATTTATCAAATTTAGGTGAAAAGATCAATTTGACTAATATACAGAAGTAAAATCTCACTGAAGTTACAAATAGGATAACGAAGTATGATGTGCTTTGATATTTATATAGTACATTTATGTAAGATTTGTATCATGTAGCTTGAATACTGATGTACAGTGGATATAGAAAGTCAACACATCTAGTTAAAATTGCAGGGTTTTGAGATATAAAAATATCAGACCAAATATCAGATTTTTTCTTTAAAAAAAACCTGACAATTTAAACAGGGTGTGTAAACTTTCTAAATCTATTGTAAATACCCACTGGCCCAATCTAGAGTAGTAACACCTCTGGATTTAGAAATCTGACATATGTTATAGGCATTAAACTTTAAAGAAGACTTCTTCATATAATTAAAAAAAAGGATTTCCACTTCCACACACATTCTGATCAGGATTGGGCCAGTGAACACTAGCCAGAGAAAATGTTTTAAAAAAGCAAACCTGTACAGGATGTCAGTCCGTAAATGACTCTACCAAGCCTTTTCTTTAAGTATTTTGTGGTTTCAATATTATTACAGAAATGTTACATTTCTGTATCTTTTCTGTTATGCTGTCACAGCAGTTTTAAAAATGAGGACTTTTCTAATTTGTTCTTGTTTTACTCATGGCCAACTTGGGTTTTAGAAAAGACAAACCATATTCATATTTTACTTTACTTTCTACTTCATGTTTTCTTCCTTCTTTTCCTTTACTCTTGCTTTTCCCTCCTTCCTTTTCCTGTTATTGTAATGCCTCCCTGGGATCTTTCCCTCGCCACAGAAGAGATTCAGACTTTCAAACAGAGCTCCAGCAAGACTGCTTCCCCCCCCCCTGCTTCGTCAATAGTGATCAGTTCTTGGAGACTGCCTAAAGAAGTCACTTCAATTTTCTTGGCAAGATTTTTCAGAAGTGATTTGCTTTTGCCTCATTAGAGAAAAAAATGACTCATCCAAAGGTCACCAGCTGGCTTTGTGCCTAAATGGGATTAGAATACACTGTTTCCTAGTTTCTAGCTTGATGCCTTAACCAGTATACCAAGCTGGCTCTCAAAACAGGCTTTTATCTGACCACAAAGAAGCATTGTTGAAAGTCTTTCTATTTACATTCCTTAAAACTTTGATTAAGTGCCTAGAACTTTAAAAATACCATAAATCTTTGAATCTGTTCTTAATTGCTGCTAAATGCTCAAACTTTTGATCACTGAGATTCATCAGGCCGTTTTTCTCTGCCACTGCTTCTAGAATCGCTGATGTTTCTACTGAACTGTTGACTTTAAGCTTATATACTGTATGTACAGGAAATAGATTTTAAAAAGTGTATCAATATGCAAGAGGGTGTAAGAAAAAGGAAGGAGATGCCTATGCTTACACTTCTTCCAATTTTTCAATTTAAAATAGACTATTATTGTTTTTTGTCCTGTCTGCAAAAGTCGCAAATTCATTTAGTATGCTTTTTGCCTTAGGTATGCAATTGTCTAATCATGTCAGATTGCTGCTTTGAAAACTGCCACCATCATCCTGAAACAAAATCCACATTATATTAAGATTCCTCTTACAAATCAGAGGAAGCAAGGAAGTCTTTTTATTTAACCTAATCACTATGCATTTTCAAATAAACATTGCTTTCAGACTCCAACTCTGTCCCAAACCCAACTCCTCCAAAAGACACATCACATCATTGAAAGAAGTTAAAAGGATCTTAAAATAGAAGAATAAGTGAGAAGTAAGCACCTTGAACAGGTAGGGAAAGAGCTGAAGCTATATTCGACCTTATTCAACCTTTTCATTTTTAATTATAGTTCAAAAGCAGGTAAACAGTTTGAGTATCTTATTCTGATTCTCAAACCATGACATGTGTTGATCTCTTACCTACTTCATTATACTTGTTCATTTCAGACAGTCTTATGCCAGCAGTTTTGGAATAAAGTATAATCATTTTAAAGCCATCTTTATGCCACAATCAACAATCTAAGATGGAAAAAACCATGCTGCATTTTATTGTAATGCAAGGATAATATGACCTGCTTTTCCTTTCATGTCACTTGTTTTAGTTTTAAACACTGCCATTTGGTCTAATTTTATTCATCTAATGAATAAGCAGTATTGTTTTAGAGGCTGCTTTTTAAGTAAATTAATTTCAAAACTAATCTTTATGCAAATGGATTAAGTACTGGTGGATCAAAGATTTACAAAAAGATTCAGTCAGGAACAGGTATAAAAAAGTGCTTTCATGCACAGAAACGTTCTCTCTGCATGTTTTCTATAAAAATATATAATACATAAAGTTGGATATATGGAATTAGTGCTCTCCGCTCCGTGCTAGAGACCATTTATATAGATGTATTATCTATATAAAGTTTAGCTGAAAAGAATTCTTTTTTAGTCTATTTTACAGAAGCGTGACCAAGAAAGGAGGGATAGACTAAGAGGAGAGAGAATCCAGAATCATTAAGCTTTCAAATTTAAGAAGTGTACCTCTTCCTCCTCCACCTGGAAGCACAGGTGAAAGTCTTAAGGGACCCTCCAATAAGGTTGGGGGGGAAAGAAAAGCTCTTGTTTCAGATGAAGGTCTGCCCATTGGTGAGGGTCCGTATGGGGCCTGCTCTGGAACAGTTAAAACAAAATACTAAAATTCACAAAGTTAATGTTAATGGATGTATAGAACAAGTTATTTATCAGCTCTGATTTGAAGTTTAAATTGGAACATAATAAAAGTCAACTGATTGACTTTTCTTATTGCAATTACACAGCTCGGTTTTTATGAATCATTTCAGGAATTATGCAGGTTTTATTTAAGAATCACTGGGAAACAAAATTAGGTATTTTCATTAATTTCATTATTTCATTAATTCAATGAAATACAAATGCTAATTATACTTAAATTGATAGGTTGGTAAATTTATTGAAAAATTAAGGAGTTTAATTCTTTAAAAATACATTGCAAATTAAATAAAATGCCATACCTCTACCAAATGCTGTGGCTGTATCATCAGGAGCATAAGGATCCTTTTTCAAAAGGTGGTATTTAAATTCTATTTCTGTCAAACTAAAGAAAAGAACAAAAAGCTATGATCTTCCATATGACTGCTTTGACCATTTAGTTTTTCTACTGCAAAGGAAAAATCAATTAATCAGATAGATCACAGGCACTCATTGATTCCATGGCATAGGGCCCAGTTACTTGCAGGACCGCATTCTACCAACTGATACCTCCCGCCGACCCACACGCTCCCACAGAG
>JANHFO010004843.1:50202-66207 GCA_032468095.1 Pareas carinatus | reverse complement strand
TTATTTTACAAATGTATGTACCTTTTAAAAAATTCATATTGGTGGGCCTCGGGATTTCAAATTATGAAGTTGGTGGTTCCAGAGGTCAAAAAGGTTGGCGACCTCTGCTCCATACAAAGAAATTGACTCCAGATTACTGAATGTGGGGATTTAAGACTCCTGCTAAGTGACTTAAAATCAGACATTGGGAAACTGGTATCACTTCAAGCCCATCCATCACATTAAGAATTTATTAAACAGTGAAGTAGTTACTAAATTTTACTGAGTTTATTAAGTTACTAATTACTAAGGTTCTTGATAAATGACTATCAGACTTTGAAAACCTGGTATCACTGGATCACGTTCAATAATTTTGTGGAATTAACATTAACTAAAAAAAATTGAAATTGAAATTTTAATAAATGTGCAATTGTTACAGTTTTGAATTTTACATTTACTATCTTCCTTAGTGGGTCATGCAAACCGTTATTTCGAATAATGCTATTTATAGGGGGTGGGGGGCACTGAGGATGAATTGTAGCACCAAGGGGGTGGTGGACTGAAAAAGTTTGGGAACCACTGATTTAAATCTTGAGTTAAGTCTTGGGGGTCTGTGGCCACAAAAAGTATTTAAAGGGGATTCATGATGAAGAAAAGGTTAAGAACCGCTGGAATAGGTTAATAGTGAGAATCTAGTCTTTTATCAGAAACAATGGCAATAAAATTTGAAAGCATTCAAAAGGATACTAATCACTATATTGATATCAAAAAGTATCGCCATTAACACTGTTAAGTCAAATATTACAATCTGTGCAATACAATAGTGTTTTGATCCACCAGATCGAGACAAAATGACAGAATGCTAAGACTCTTAATATAATATTTAGCAATTAGATTCTTTACATCTGTTTGTTGGGCCATTATGTAGCTTTTGGTTATAATTGCTAGAGCGAGATGGAAGCAACTTCCTAGTACATTTGGAGGGTACCAGTTTTAGCAGGCTATGTTAGTCCATGTTAATTAACCTCTGTGATTAAGAGGCAACTAGTAAGCAACAACAGAGGCATCTGCAGAGGAGGAACAAATTATGAAAGCCAGAAGTTCCTCATTTATACATGCACAATGTTACATGAACATACAAAAGGGACAGAGTTTGTGCTGTTACAATACAATGCTGCCTTCTCATTTTGACAAAAATATCAGATGTTGTGAACTCTGAGCAGCAGGTAAATCAAATCCTCTGTTGCTTTCAATACGCCAAAGGATGCTCAGCTGCAGTTGTGCGCATGGGCAAAAGGAATATTCGATGATCTTAAAATTCCAAATGTATCCCTCTGCAAAAAAGATTGGACACCTCCGACAGAGAAATGCTTCTATGCTGCTTCTATAAGTCAATTAGAATGTACATACTGTGCATGACAGTAAAATAATTTTGTCTTTGGCTGCATGGAAAGATCTCAGAAATCTAACCTCTTCAGCAAGACAAGTTTGCTTGGAAGAAATACACTATAATCAGTGGGATTAACTGCTACTAAAAGATGCCACCGAGAAATACAATGGAAACTTAAGAAATATTTTGGAAGAAGGCAATGGCAAACTATTTTGCCAAGACAACTGTATGGTTGTACCCAGATATTTATCAGGAACAAAGATCAAAAGGGGTGCCTACTCCTTTTTTTAGCTTACGGAGGCAAGCAGTAAGAGTATCTTTTCTCCCAAGTCAAGGACATAGTCCTTCTTCCACTATCAGACAATAAAAAAATAATAAATTCAAAAAGAAGCCTTTTCATGGTAGGCAATTGAGCATGAACTGAGTCAAGTAGAACCTTCATTCTATAGAAAGAGCCTCCTCTGTTTTGAATTGAGTTCAAAATGCAATGATTAAAAAAAACTTTTTTTCAAATAGAACCACTATTCTTTTTTAAGCAGTTGGCTGCTTATATAGAGGTTTGTGTGCTTACTGCCTAGACTGCAAATTACTCTTTGTAGCAATATTTTTTCAAGCATTGCATCAGTATATTTTGTCTAAGACCTAAAATATCCTGGAATTTCTGTTAGTGAATCTAGAATAAGAATTATGACTGAAAAAAGTATGGACATTGGTTAGTTCCTGAGTTTTCTCCAACTTTTAAAGTCTTTGCAATTTTATTACTGTGTCTCACATCAGTCTGGTTCTTTCTTCATCGTCTTTTGATTACTGAAGCCAGTTGTCCAGGAAATAGAAATGTTCAGCAAAACCAAAAATATATTATTTAGTTTATATCTTTAAATGAAAAGTATTGCTCCATCTAGTCATTTAAAATATTGACTCAAATTTGAAAATCCTCTCCTATCTGCAGAATGCGACTGTTCTTCCCTCTGCCCCAGCATCCTTTCTTAAAAAGTTTTCTTAAAATCATTAAAGTTGTAGTAATAAAACTAGCCATTCTGAGGCAAATAGTTGGTTAATACTTACACTTCCTGCCCACAAATCTTCCCTTTCCCTGGACAGTTTGAAATATACCATTATTTCTTCCCCACTTTTGAAGCTCAGGTAGCGGCAGTCGGGTCCAGTGTAGTCTTTAATGGCTAATACTCTGCTCATTGTTGCTGGGTAAAAATTTTAAATAGAGGCAACATTTTAAAGATCTTTCTCATGTTATTTAACAAACACAGAACCAAGCATTTATCCATAAATTGCAGCAGTCAGTATAGCAACTTTAAATCAAATGTGGTTCTTTTCAGAATTGCAAAAAAGCATTTGTGTAATCTTGGGGAAAGATGCAGCTGCTTTAAGATACTGTTTACATGTGCTCTGAAACACTAACATGTTCTCATTATGTAATATGCGACAAATGATCATGGTTTAGCATTTAATCTTAAATTATCCACACTTCTCCTGTTACCTGAAGCAAACAATCAGAGTCACTGAGAATGACTTGGGCAGCCATATAAATTATTTTAAATAAATAAATAAACATGAGTAAACTTTTTTTACTTATCTATTTTGCCATTAGAACTGTAGATATTATTTGACAAGATACTTTACTCTCCCAAAATCGTTTTATCACTTCCTATACAGAAGTGAATATAAAAAGTCTATATGCCTCTGTTAAAATGCAAGGTTTTTGAATTGTAAAAAGAAAATCAGACCAAGATAAATCACGTCAGAATTTGTTTCACCTTTAATATAATATATAACCTGTACAATTCAACTAAAAACAAATCGAAATCTTTTAGGGGTAAGATAACAAAAAAAAATACAATGTGATTACCTAAGTGTGCACACTTTTAAACTAGTTAAACTTTGTTGAAGCACCTTTTGATTTTATGACAGCATTCTACAGCTTATCTTCACTAGCAGAGTGTGTAGACTTTTTATATCCATATTTGTATTTCCAAGTTTGCACAGTTGATTTAATAGGGCTTACTTCTTGCAAATTAAGTAACTTGCATAAAAATGCTGGAGGATATTTTAGCACTGTATTATTTACTCTTAATAGCTCTGACTGAAATACTAAAAAAAAGAAAGCTATATGCTCTATAAATTTACCAATATTCATAAAAATATAATTAAACATTAACTTCCTATTTAGTAGATGCAATGATACAATTAATGCTGTTGTGATCTGAGATTCTATTTCTAAGGTCTGTTAACCGGTTTGCTATTTAAATTTACCAATCCAAATCTGTTAGCACTAATTTTTCAGGCTATGGAATTGTTAAAAAAAATTACAGATCTCCATATCATGAAGCTAAGCGCCTGTTAGAAGACTGGCTGAGCTTGATTTCTAATCTAATGATTTCTTTTGCCTTTAGTCTCTCCTGGAATCCTATCAAGTTCTTGTAGAACCATGAGGATGTGCTACAGTTTGAAAAAAGAGTTACATTATTTAGAATCTCAGCAAATTGATCTTTCATAAAGTAGACATATTGATAGCACCTTTCCTTATCATTTCAAATTAGAGCTTAAACCTTTCAAGTTGACTTCCCAAAGGTTTTCAAATACATATATTGGTAGAGTTTTGCAGCATTACTACACTGTTGAAAAGACTTAGTTAAAGCAAAGATCTTTGTACTTACTTTCACATTCTGAATCTCCACACTTTTTCTGTGCTGACAACACCTTAGTACTCTTTGTCTTTGTTGACAAGAAAAGAATTAATAGTATAAGACTAATGTCTAAAATCTTCAACATTCTTAAAAAAATGTTATTCCTGAAAGAATGTTTAAAAATGAGTCTCATGAGCAGAATAGTTTTTGAATTCCTTTACTTAATAGGCTTCTAAAGATAAATAGAACTCGTCAATTCATTTTCTTTTGTTCTTTAGACTCTGCTCCCACAAATGCCCTTTCAACGGTGTTTTGAGTCAGTTGTCCTGCGTCAGTTGTCTTGCCTTAATAATTAACCATGTTCTATATATGGATTAAGTTTTTAAAATAAAAAAGCTATTCCCAAAAATGATTTTAGCTAGAGATCCTGCTTTACCTGTATACTAATCTGAAAATGCAAATTGTTTGTGTGACTTGTACATTATAGGAAGAAATGTTTCTAGTAAGATTAATATATGAATCTTTTTTTCAAAATCATTGTTTGAGTTCCGTGGTTGTTTGAATCCCAATCTTTAAAGCCCTATGACTGAATTTAGTTTTTTTGTTTTAAGTTTAAGTTTATTTTTATTTTTATACTGCCCTTCTCCCCGAAGGGACCCAGGGCGGTGTACAGCCATTTAAAAACAACAATAAAACAACAACAATAGCAAAAACATACACGACAGAGTTTAAAAATAATTTAAAAATGTAAATAATTAATGTGGCCAAAAATTTAAAAACTGGAATATAAAACCAATTTGTACCGGATCAGAAATTTAATTATGTAAAATTTTCATTTTAACACAGAGAGGGGTGCGAATCAGGCCAAACCGGCCTGGATGAAAAGATACGTTTTAATGGCACGGCGGAAAGCACACAGATCCAAGATGGTACGAATCTCTGGGGAGAGATCGTTCCAGAGGGCTGGTGCTGCCACAGAGAAGGCTCTCCCCCTGGGGGTCACCAGCCTACATTTTAGAGCTTGACCCTTGACCTGGGCAAATTCACTTGGATATTATCCCATGTTTGGTGGTTATTTCTGTCAATTAAGCATAAATAATAGGACTGTAGTTTCCATTTAGTACATGAGTCAGTTTACTGAGTTGTTTCTTTTGTTTGTTAGTTGTATCACCAAGACTTGTGCATATACACACAAACCTACACACACACACATATATATATATATTATCTGGTAGAGGGTAGCCATACTTTCCAATTGAAATAAACTATAAAGTCAGACCATATATTTAAAAATACTTTGGCTTCAATTTGATGTGAACAAAATTGCAATATATTAGAGGTTTTTATGAAGAGATTGGACAATTATTTGTCTGAAATGGTAGGTTTCCTGCTTGAGCAGGGGGTTGGACTAGAAGACCTCCAAGGTTCCTTCCAACTCTGTTGCTAGACATTTTAAAACAGTTGTTTTATTTTTCCATTGTTTACCTACACCCAGCTTATTCGGCCATCAACCAAATACTGCAAGTCTTTAGACACAATATCTCTATTGATCCCAACTAATTTTTATTTTACTTTATTAAAATTTTTAGACTGTTCAATTCCAAAATGATTTGTGAGATTAAAAAGTACAATCCTCCACCACCATTATAGAAAAAAGCCTCCCCCTAAGAGAACAAATTGAAGAATCACTCTTCCTCATCATTCCTAACCTAATAGTGCGAGCTATTCACTGTTTAATATATTTAATATACGAGTTTGCCAATATCTGAAAAAAAAGACAAAAATGGCACAGTGGCATGGAGCCCACCGTGGAAAATATCTCCCTTTCTCTGCCACTTTTACAGAGAAGCTTCGTTTTTTTATTCATTTAGACTGAAAATGATGCCACTGTTTTCCGATTCAATGCTTTATTCCTATCTTGGTTACCTCCAGTTGCAAATCTTTTCCTCAGAACATGTTGAGATTAGATAACGTGTTTGTTCCATAAAAGTACTGTAAACTTTTGAAAGAAGGCTTTTAGATACATCTGAAATATTCAGTTACCAGTGATTCAAAATTCAAATAGCGTTTGAAATCTATTTGCTTGGGTTTTTTTTTGATTAAAGAATTTGTACTGCAGATAAAGTGGCAAGGAACAATCTAAGGAAACTAACTGGTCAGTTACAAAGTTTAACAAAATTCTGACCTGTTTTTTCACCCTTCTTATCTACTTCCTGTCTATTCTTCAACTGCCTTTCAGTAGTACTCAGTTGTCTTTTTCCAAGGTTCCATTGTTTTCCTATTTAAACCTGCCCTCTTATTAGTCAGTACGGAATTCCAAGTGAGATTGTAAAGCAGGACATTATGCTAACTGATTCCTCAAATAATGAAAGAAACAAAAAGCTCTGAAGATTATATTGAAGCTTCAGGTTCAAACAAATCTTAACAGATTAATTTTCATTTCCTTCTTTGATAAAATTAATAGTTTCATAGATCATTTTGTAGACATCATGTGTCTGGGCCTCAGCAAAATCTTTACATCGTTCAGAATGTTCATTTTGAAATGGCAATTTGCACGGAAAAGGGCGGTATATAAATCAAATTATTAAATTATTAAATCACACTTTTTATAGATAACTCAAGGTGATGAATACACCTAGTACTCCTGCCTTTCCCACAACAACCCTGTGAGGTGAATTGGGCTGAGAGAGTGTGACTGACCCAAGGTCACCCACCGACTTTCATACCCAAAACGGGATTAGAACTTAGTCTCTTGGTTTCTAGCCTGGTGTCTTAATCACTAGACTATATGAAACTTTTAGGAGAACTTCCAGTTGGTGGAATGATTGTACTCCAAAAGTGCTAGTGATTTAATTTTAGCTTGGAGGGAAATTCTGAGTGAAGAGTCTCTATGCTCTCCTGGGTCCTCTGCTGTGGAACATTTTATCAATGATTTAGATAGTGGAGCCCAACCTTTAGGGCAGCAGGGGTTGGTTCCACGGAGAAAGGGTTTTCCACGGATCGGAGGGGCCTGGTTTTGTGTGCTGCCTGCATCCCACCAATGGGGCTTGGCTTGTTTGCATGGATTGGTTGCTGGCATGCCACGGAGATACCCCGAGTTTGACATGAAATATGGAGAATTTGATCCCTGAATTTGAGAGAGATTTTTATCTTTGCAAATGGTTTTTGTCCACCTGAAAATATGAATCACAAAATAATTCAGACAAAAAGCATTTATGGGTGGGGATGTCAAGTCTATATAAATAGACTTGAGTACAGAAACAAGTGACATGTGCTGTATCTTTGGTATATGTGATACATCAGAAAACAAGTTAGTTAGCAGTTAGCAGTTAGCCTTATATACAGCTTCACAGTGCTTTATAGCCCTCTCTAAGCGGTTTACAGAAATCAGCATATTGCTCCCAACAATCCGGGTCCTCATTTGACCAACCTCAGAAGGATGGAAGGCTGGGTCAATCTTGAGCTAGTGGAACTCGAACTGCTGAATTTACTGGCAACCGACTGTTAACAGAAGTAGAATGAAGTACTGCACTCTAACCACTGCGCCACTAGAGTTTAAAGGAAATTGATTACATGTGAGGCTTAGCACACTATTAGCTCATATTTACCACCTATTTTATAATTATGTAATTGGTTTTTCTTACCTGTGTGTAAAATCTTACTTTTCTCGTCACTGACTTGCATTTTGTTGGATAGGGCCCAGTGTTCAAGTCTGTCTAAATCCTTCTGGATCTTGTGCTTATCTTCTAAAGTGTTGTCTATTCCCTCAGATAGGTGTCATCTGAAAATGCAATGAGTTCTCCTTCTATCTTCTCATCTAAATTGTTTATTAAGATGTTGAGTACTGGGCCTAAGACAGAACCTTGGGTTACCTACTGCATGCTTTCTTCCATATAATGTAGATGAAGTTTCATTGAGTACTACACATTGTATATGGTTGGTCAGTTAGTTATGAATCCATCTGGTGGAGATGCTGTCCAACCTTCATTTTTCTATCTTACCAAGAAATAGATTGTGGTCTACTTTGTGAAATTCCTTACTTTGTGAAAGTCCACGTATACTATGTCCACAGCATTTTGTCGAAGAATGCAATAAGGTTTGTCTGGTATGATTTTTGACAAATCCACGTAGGCTTCTAGTAATCAATAGATCAAAGTCAGATGAAGTGTTAATACTGCTTTGGTAAGACCACACTTGGAATTCTGTGTCCAGTTTTGGTCACCACGATACAAGAGATTTTGAAACTCTAGAGGAGTGTAGAAGAGCAAAAAAGATCATGGGGTGGGGGGCTGGAGGTTAAAACATGATAAAAAGTTGGGTATGTCTAGTCTAATGAAGGACTGGGAGGATATGATAGTCTTCCATTACTTGGGGTGGGAGGCTGTCACAGAGAAGAGGGGGTCAATCTTTACTCCAAAGCACATGAGAGCAGGACAAGAATAGGTGGAAATTTATCAGAGATCTCCAATCTAGAACTAAGAACATTTTTCCTGATAGCGAGAATAAACAATAAACTAGTGCATTGGCTTACCTTCAAAATTTGTGGGTGCTCCATCAGTAGAGGTTTTTAAGAAGAGATTGGACAGTCATTTGTCCAGAATGGCTTGGAATCTCCAGCTTGAGCAGGGATTTCATCTCCTGCTTGTTGGACTAGAAAACCGCCAAGGTTGTTTCCAACTGTTAACTCTGTTAAGTGGCAGATTTATGAGTTACATATTCCCATTTTTAGTCAAGTTTATATCATTCTTAAAACTTGCCAATGTATTCAAGGACTTTCAGAATACATTTTCTACAGTGCTCTTGCTGAAAAAGTAAGATCTCATACACCAGAAGAAATGACCTTGGCTAAGAATTGAAAAACGTTTCCCTGAAACATATTCCTTAAAAAAGAAACCCAGACTGCCATGTTTAAACTGCTGTCAACTTAAAATGCTAATCATGAAGCCTAAATTTGCAAGCAACAATTTCTGCTCAATTTCTTGTCTTTTTTTGCAGCTACTAGCTACTAGTTTGCATGCTAAATATAATTCATATAGTATATAATAAATAATATAGTTCAGCAAACTATATTCAGCAAAATATAATATAGTTCAGCAAACTATAGTTTAAGATCCAGATGGGGAAATTGTTGCGCAATATTAGCACTTTTAATATGGCAACCTAGACCTCTTCAGGAAACCTGTTTTTTCGTCTTAGCCAAATACCAAGCCATTTCTTTTGGTATTTGAGAACTCACTTTTTTAGCAACACCATGGAAAATGCATTTTTGGAGACTCTTAAAATCTGGCAGGTTTTAAGAAAGATCCAACTCGACTAGGAAAGGGAGTATGTAACCCATCAATTTGCCAAATTGTGGAATCTTAGAATCAATGTGTTTTTTATTGCTCTAATCTAGCCTCATGTGTAAACCAGCATCTTTTATTGTTTGGTATATGATAAAAAGCATGTGATCAAAGGAATGTATCATTTGTTTCTGTACCCTCTAAAAAGACCCCTTTTGCTTTGCCTGAATTATTTGGTATTTCATATTTTCAGGTGGGCAAAAATTCCCTTTCCAATGATAAAAATGTCCCTTTCAAATTCAGGGAATCAAGTACTTTTTCTTCACTAGTTAGTGTCTTAATTTCAGTTTGGAGGGAAATTTTGAGTGAAGTGTCTCGGCTCTCTCGAGCCCTTTGCTGTTGACCATTTTTATCGGAACATAAGATGACTGTGCTCAGACAATACTTACAGAATTTGGAAGTGACACAACGCTCAAAGGAAAGATCCAAAAATATATAGAGGGAATATTTTAAGTCTTCAGCAATGGGCTGAACTGAATACGATGGTACAGTATTTAAATGAGAAAGGTAAGGTTCTATATCTAGGTAGGAAAACTGTAAGGCACAAGTGTAGGATTGGGAGAACTTGCTTGGCAGTGCATTAATACACATGGAAAGGATCACAAGTTAATTGTCAGCTCCACTAGGTAGGCCAGACCAGGAAATCAACTCCATGTGCAAGCTAAAATGATTGGATAAGTAACAATTCCTGCTTATCCATCATCTTCCTCACTTTACATATTTGAGAGAGCAATAGGATGCAGCAGTAAAAAGGTAGATAATATCTTGGAGCAGGAGCATATAGCTCAGATCATGGAAGAAACCTTTATTTTCTAAATCAGATCTGTCCAGTTTTGGACACCAGTTTATAAAGGACTGTGACCAATTGGAGTAAATTCAGAAAAACTAAAAGACCTGGATGCTTAGCTTACATAAGGGATTGAGTTGGGATAAGGATAGCACAGACGGAATTTAAATTATAGGAACATTTCTGAACAAGTAGTTTAGTACATCAGAATCAATTACCCAGAGAGGTGGTACGCACCTATATTGAGTATGCATAAATGGAAGCTATCAGAAGTGCTTCGATTTGGATTTTTCAGTAAAGAGAACCCCATTTTACTGTACACATCGCAGTACACCCCTCTTTATTGGCACACAGTGGCCCAGTTCAAATTTATTGTGAAAAAGGATATAAAGGGAGCAGGGGGTTTAGTTTTAATGTACTATAATTTGGAATGATGCAGTTTTTATCTATTCCAATAATTGTAGGAGGACTGGAAATTTGCTGACCCATGCTTGAGGGCCAGGCAGCTTATTAGTTTTGTCAATAAACATGGAAGTTTAAAAACTATAAATTGACTTTGACCAGATTAGCTTATTTGTGTTTTTGCTTACTTAAAGTAACGTTTCTTTAATCCTACTGGCAAGAGGTAGAAGGATTGACCCACAAATGGCTCACATAGACTAGCCAAAGGTTGTGGCTTTGACATTCTTAATATACCTTGCAAGTGAATCCATTACTGGAATCAAGGAAAATGGGATATTTGGCTTAAATAGTGGTTACAGCTATCCAGACAAGAATCTGGAGATAATCAAAGTTTATCATTAGTACAATAAAAATATACCCAGAGATTAAGTCAACACAAATGATAATGAAGTAGAATTAAATAATTGAGTATTATGGATCCTATGCCTTTTCTCTCTCCCAGCTTTCACCAAAAACTCCCTGCCAGATGTACATACAACTATACCCAAAGGTATAGTTAAAATGTAAAAACAAAGTGTGTGTTTCTTGCTCTTTGAATGGATTTAGAAGGTTTTAATAGTTTCACATGTTATCAGAATTTTTATATTGATAACTGATAGAGAACATTTCATTAAATAGTAGAAAATACAAGCAATGTATATAAAGCTAACTTTATTTGGACTATTACAGAACAGGCTAACAAATACACTAATTTTATAAAAAGTTTGAAAACAGAACAATACCATTCCACACAAACTATACTGCCATCTATTTGCTGTATTACAAAAAATCCAAGTTTAAATCCAGTTTTCTCACTCAACAGGCATTTTTAAGCACGTTAGCTCCAAACAAACTATGCAATCCATTTATACTGCTATTTGAAAGGGTGTGGGTGACCAATAGTAATCTAGCTTTACAAGATACACATGGCATTCTTCTACCATACAGCAAAACACAGTAAGGCAAGTTTTTCTTTTTTAAAAAAATCTACACTAAGTATCATTATCCCAGAGAAAGGCAAAACTTATGTAACTATAGGAATCACAAAATAGAATGTTGTGTTCAAAAGAATTATAATTAGCCTGATGTACTTATTTTGCTTTCATATATGGGTAGTTATCTTAAGAGACATTAGTAAAAACCTGAATCAGATTTAAATGAAAGCAGACACTTGCTTCTTCAAGAGATTTGGGAATTCACTTCTTTATAATTAAATAGGAAAGGCTAATGTGCAGAATATTAAACACTCTGCATGGAGCTTGCCAATAAAAGGAAAAGATTTTCTATGCAAGATGAAGCAGCAACAGGCTCTCACAAACCTCTGTAAAAGACATTTATTTCTACAAAAAGAGACTTATGATACAATTAAATCCCACAAATTCAACTATGTACCTTTTAAAATATACAAGAAACTTTGAAGTAGAGGATACTTAAAAAATTGGAGGGGTTTCAATATTTTATTTTACACATCTGCATCTTCACATAATTTGATAAGTAACCTTTTACAAAATCATGTAAAAAGTACAATTGCCTGGTAAAGAGTCTTCAAAAGATTTTACACAACATGCAATTAAAGCAGCCTTTTCTTCCTTATAGCGACTCATTTCACTCAAAGTAATCTTCTGCTGCAAAAATTAGGGTAGGATCCTGGTCTCTTCTGTTAACGCCTTTTGTCTTTCCTGTCTGTTTTACGGTCTCTTTCATTTCGTGAAGTCCTTTTGCCTGACCAACTACTTTCTGATATAGACCTTTTTCTGTCCGACCTTGAACTTTTATCCTTTGATCCTTTTGCATCTCTTCTGCTACCTTTTGAAGACTTGTGACTTCTATCTACTCCTGAATTGTCCCTTCGCTTTCGTTCCAAACTCCTTCTATGCTTTCTATCTCTATTATGTCCTCGCCCCCTGCTTCGACTTCTACTCTCACTGCTACTAGAACTACTAGTACTTTCCCGACTGCTAGTACCACTGCTACTGCTGCTGCTGGAACTGCTCCGACTACTGCTTGTAGCACTGCTAGAACTGCTGCCACTGCTACTACTTGTAGAACTAGTACTACTAGTGCTACTACTAGTACTCCGACTTCGACTTTTACTGGTTTTGTTTCTTGCTCTACCCCTGCTTCTGCTCCTAACTTTGTTTTTAGTTTCTACACTTACTCCCTGGACTTGATCTGCCTGCATTTCAGGCAGTTTTTCAGACACTAGAGATTCTTTGTCTAATTGTGGTGCTTGGTCATAAGTGGATTCCAAAAGTGGCAAAGGCTGTGGCCAAATCACAGACTCTGACTGAGGCTGGACTTCAGCCTCAGATATGGGAATGGATTCAGGCTCCTTCTCTTCCGACTCCTCTGGTTCAGCATCAACTTCTGGCTTGCTGGACTCCTCTTTTTCCAGGGCAACAGTAAGCCCTTCCTGTTCTGGCTGAGCATTACATTCCAATTCTGGTTCAACCTCTGTGCTAATTTCATTTTCTAATAGCTCTGTACAACCTGTCTCATTAATTTCCACTACATCCTGCTCACCATCTATTGGCTGAATACTTTCACTTTCTTCTTTCACTAGCTCAACTTCCTCAGTTTGGTTATCTGTCTGCCTGTCATTCTCCTTAACTTCAGCTCCCTCTTCTACTTTAACTTCCACTTCCTCTTTTTGTTCTTCCTCTTCCTGTTCTATCTCCCCATCACTATGACTAGCCCCTATCTCCTTTTCTTCCCTTACCTCTTCCATTTCTATATCATTGTTCTGGTTACCTGTCTCCATCTCCTCCACCTGCTGTACCACCTTACCCTCTTCCTGCTCCTTGTTCTGGTCTTCCTTCTTTTCTTCTTTCTGTACCTCCTGGTGTTCTTTTTCCTTCACAGACTGTCGTCTGGGCCTGGCTTCCATTTTATTAATTTGATCAGCAAATTCAGTGCGCCTATTTTCGAAGAGTGCTGAAGTATAAGGAATGTGTAACAGCAATTAGATTCATAGTTTGCATAAATCACTGTCCATAATAGGACCATAGAAATTATAATCCATGTAGGAAAGTCATGAACTCCACCTCTAATTCATCATATGACCAGCATATTTGTTATTTTCTCACATCTACTTGTATACATAAGTACGTGTTTTAAGCTAAGCTTTTATGTACATGAAAGCAAAGTTTGTAAGACATAGCCAATCAAATTATTTACTGATCTGAGAGAGAAAACTTCTAGACGTATGTGGAGGCAACTAACAATCTACACATTCTTTTCTTTATAATGAACAGACCAGGAATTCCAGGTGGTTCCAGAGCTTCAGAATCTACACCACCAATTAAACACTCGTTTTATCTGCTTATAGTTTTCCCAATATGGAAGGAATGATTATTTGTTTTGGTGTGACATGCACAATCTTATCAAAATTATTGCTTTTTACTATGGCAATACAGAAATAAAAAGATAACATACCATTTAACTTTTTTTGGGAATCATCAAACATCTTCTGGGTAGCAGGGCACATTCTGCCAGGTATATAGAATAGATGAGGTTTTGTCTTTGTTCTTACATATTTAATTATTTTGGCATTATGTTCATTCCATTCTTCTTGCTATGAAAAAAAATATGATTCTTTATATTTCTGGTGCCATTCAGAAGACAAATATACAATAGCTACTAAATTTCCACTCACCAACTGAGCAAGTTCAACTTTTTGTTCCAATAGTCGTAGTTCTGTTTGTTTAGCACGTCTTTCCTCAAAGAGTTCTCTTCTTTCATTTTCAACCTGCTTTTTCTCTTCTTCTGCCTGCACTTCAAGTTTCTGCTCAATTTCTTGTCTTCTTTTTTGCTAAGATGGAACGTCTTAAAGTTAATTCAATAGCAACATTCTTATTTAAGTAAGTCATCATAATACATAAACCAAATCAATTCAAAAGTCAAACAGAAGTATTCTTCCCCAGCGTACATATGGTAGTTGGGGACGTGGTCTAAGAAAAGTAATACTGAAACAAAGATTATCCCCACTGTTCTGCAAGTAGAACACCATAATCGAAAGTAGTATAAAATTTCGTAAAATATAACCTAGAACCAAATGGTTTCTTCTAATCATATTATGCTGATGGAGTTTGCAAAATTTATTTCCCTGGTCTGCCCTTCCTTTGCCAGCTATGAGAGTGAACTCATAAGAAATTATATAAATTCCCCTGAACAGGGTGAACATAAAGAGACTCTGATCAAATATTCTCAGTAAATTAGGTGGAGGTAAATTCTGTTACTGGAAGCTTGTTCCTCTGGTGAAATGACACAACTGGCTACAATCTACAGGACTTGGAATCTGTCCTTCCTAATTACTGGTAGCAGTTTGTTCCCTCACGTCCTGCTTCACTGAAATAAAACAGTTGATATCTGTTATAGCATGGTAAATGTATTGTTTTCCCTAAAATCTGATTTTGATTATCTCAAATCCTTATTTCTAATTTTTTGAGAAAATATGTACAAAAACATTCTGCTTTCTCTGACCATTTAAAAATATTCTTCTAAATGTTGTTTCAAAATAAAGCATACATATAGCTAGAATTGATATGGCTACCAGATTATATATTTTTCTATTATATAGAAATACTATTTTTCCTGCAATTTACTAAGTGTGAAATTAATACCCTCTCAGTAGCAACTGTAGATTCTTGCTTAAACTTCTGAAGAGTACCCATCAACAGACCAAATATACGCCGATTCCTGGCAGAATACAGAAAAAATTTATAATTATACCACAAATATTGGTATTTCATTATATATACATGGTAGTTTTATTCAAAAATGTCCAGATCACTAGCAGCTATACATACACATTTATTGTAAAATACCAGGGTTGTGGCTGAATTGGTAGCTATAAATGTGATTAATAATTAACCAAATAAAATAATTAAACTTAGTTTATATATCAAATGATACTAGAAAAATAAGTATTTCAGGAGATATACAGGTATTCCAGGTGCCCTGGTGGTGCAGGGGTTAAGTGCAGAATTGCAGGCAACTCTGCCCACAGCCTGTAGTTCAATCCTGATGGCACTCAAGGTTGAATCAGTGTTCCATCCTTCTGAGGTTGGTAAATAAGGACTCAGATTAAGGGCAATATGCAAATAATGCTTATATTGTAAACCATTCAGAAAGTGCAGTAAAGTGCAATGGGGCGGTATATAAACTTAAATGCTACTGTTATATTCCACGATGTTTAATGCATTTTTAATTAAATACTGCCAGTATTTTTCGCTCAGAAACTGGAGTCATTGTTTATTTAATCGAGCTTTACTGGAATTGATAATACCTTTGTTTATTTTATTTATTTATTTTATTTTATTGGATTTTTATACCGCCCTTTTCCCCAAAGGGACCCAGGGCGGTGCACAGCCATATAAAAAGACATCAAAGGGATACAAACAGACAATTTACAAGACAAACATT